>CCKQ01017056.1:0-11788 GCA_000751175.1 Stylonychia lemnae
CCCCAAAACCCCAAAACCCCAAAACCCCGAGAGTCGAAAATCCTGAGAATAAAGTAAGAGCCAGAGTAAACTAAATTAAAGGAAAATAAATATTAATATTTGTAGTTAAAGCGTGGTTAAGATGATTATTTAAGTGATCGATGACTTGATTGATTAATTATTAAAGATTTAGATTATAAAAATGCGAAAGAGAAATAATCACTCTAGCGCAAGCTAATATTTCATGAAAGATTCAAATTCATACATTAAGACTCTAAAATCTTTGAGTCCACTAATCCTGGCCTCATTCTTAGTCTTTTAATGTAATCATATATGAATAACTCGAAATAGGCTCAAGCTAAGTTAGAGCATCATCATTAAGTGGAATCGGATTGCCTGAATGAACAGATTTCTCTGGTGTCAATGGAGCTTCTTTCGCTGGAGGAGTTGAAACCATGTTTTGGGGAAGCTCAATGCCCGAAGCCCCTTAAAGTTTACAAATTTTGGTAAATAACTCTAGATTTGATTTCTAATCCTCTCTTAAATACAAATCTTGTAAGTTTCTTGAGGAAATATTAGTAAATATCCTATTAATTTGGATCCTATCTCTAAATATTATAAATTATAGAAGGTGACGCTTTCAGTTCTCAGACTGTGTCTGGCAAATTACAATACACTCTTCCATCACCAAATGATATATTCGGTGTTTCATTTAATTCTCTCTAGCCTTATGAAAGTCTCACTTTCGATTTAGGTCTGATGGATACTACAGCTGACAATGCTCTTGATAAATATTATCTATGCTCATCAACAGGCCTATCAGCATGTAGAGTTACGATGAGTAGAGCCTTCACACCTTTCTTGTATTATTTGAGCCCTAGAGTCATCTATGATGGAGCAAGTGTAGCGTTCTTTGTAGACCCTAGATCAGCATAGAACTACAAAACAAGTAATGAGTTATTCTACTCTGAAGCCAAAATCGATGGTAGATCAGTCTACTTTGAGTGGATTGATGAAAGTGTAGTGCTTTCTGCCTACACGAAGAACTAAGTTAGAGGTATTGCCAAGTAAAATAAGCCCATAGCCTCTGCTGATGTTAATTTTAAATTCAAGGCTGGTAATTGCCAATAAGATGAGGGACTCATTTATAAATGTGATATTGACAACACAAATTGCTATAAGGCGAAAGTTGTACCAGTTATCAATACTTTAAGCGCTCTTGAAGGATATGTGACTGGTGGTCAAACTCTAAAACTAAGTGGATATGGATTTGAGTCAAAAAATATCGACATTTCTATTGATGGTGTTGGATGCAAGGTAATAAATAATACTGTAGATGAGGTATACTGCATAACTGGCTAAAATTAAAACCCATCTACTGATGCTCAATACAGTGGATCTCCTGGTCTTAAAAGATAGTATTATAACACTACTACACCATTGAATTACAATCTTCTCTAATCAACTACTCCTTATATGGTGCTTCCAGCAACAGAGTTTGAGACTCCACTAGGCTAAAGAGATGGAAATAGTGCTAACATAATTAAGGGATATTTTAAGCCTCCTGCTACCGGTAACTACAGATTTTACTTATCCTGTGACGATAATTGCTTCCTAAATTTGAGCAGTGTGAACAAAGATCCATCATAATCATAGACTATAATTAGTTTACCATAAGTCACTTATTATAGAAATTATAAAGTTTCTGCTTGGCTAAATTTGAAAGCTGGAGAATACTACTATCTTGAAGGATAGCACTTATAATATGGAGGAGGTGATCATTTCACTGTATCTTTTGAGACTGATGCGAATTCAATATAGAATCATCAGCATAGTATCAGAGAGATATAGAGGCTTTAAATCCTACCAGTTAATATCAGAGATGTTATCTAAGTTAACCTTACGCAGTTGACTGATTCCATAGCAATATTCAATTATCTAGAGCCTTATAAGAATAAATTAATTCCAACTGGTGACATTCCCATAAAAGGGACAGCTAATCAAATCGCTAGTGCATTATCAGTCTATTACAATTAAATATTTAATGCTCCCGTTTCAGTTGTAATCACAGATTTTGACGCTAATGATAATGTCGTAAATGATATCTCTTTAGCAGTAAAAAGATAACTTAACATTACTACTCTTAAAGCTATTTCAACTCCATCAACAAGATATCTATCATTTAAGTAGTCTAAGGGAACTATTAGATACCCAACTAGTCTTTAACTTTCCAATGCTCCTTTAAAAGGAAGTTTTAGAATTAGATGCAATTTACAGACAGGTAGAATTAATGAGACTAATTAGATTCCTGTTTCATTCAGGCCAAGTCAAATTTATGCCCAAATTATTACTGCTTGTCCTAACTACAGAGATAAGATCGAGATCTGGGATGGAGATTTCAATAGCGATTTCTATTCTGATGGTAGAGATATTAATATAAGATTTACAAGCTACATTGGCGATCCTCCTCAATTTGAACTAATCTCAGACCCTGAAGTCCCCTTAGAGGGAAACAGCATTACCATTAAATCCACTACTACTAGACCTTATTCAACTAATCTCTTCTATGAACCCATTCCTTTTGAGTTCCTTAGCTATCAAGAAACTAAGCCTTCAATTAGGTTGACAGTTGATGGATTACCAGCTGTTTGTAATACAAATACTTTAGATTGTACTTATGCTTACATTTAACCAACACCATTGATTACATCCTTCAGTCTTCAAGGATAAACTCTTACTATTACTGGAACAGGATTGACAACTAACTCTGTTAAAACTGTTTCATTTGGACTACAAGATTGTATAACTAAAACAATCACTGACACTTAGATTGTTTGTGATTTAGCTGCTGTAGTAAGCGGTGATTGGAAACCAGTAGTTATCGATTCAAAAGGTATTATACCAGGAGATCCTACTCAATCCTCTCATTCAGTTGATCTGAGAGTAGACAGTGTTAATCCATAGACAATGATTAATCCAGAGGGTGAAAACATACTAACTATTACTGGCACCAACTTTCCCCCCAATTTAAAAGACGGAAGCACCATTGATATTACCTTATCAGATGGAACTAAGTGCAGGGTTCTTTCATCTACCTCAACTTAAATCAAGTGCTTAACAGACAAGTTTACAGGCTCCAGCATTTCTGTAACAGGCTAAGTGGTTGTAAATGGTAAGACTGATAATAGTCTTAGTTTGACTGTAACTACAGCACCTGCATTCATAACTGCTGTTAGTCCAATGAGAACTTCACCAGTTTTAAAGGCAAATCTCACAATTTAAGTTAGTAATACTTTTATTGGAACCTTAAATGCAAATGACTTAAGAGTTCAAATAGTAGATGTCACTAATTCATCAAATATCAGAAAGCTTAATGTTATTACTGTAGACAATACCCTCAAAACCATCACTGTCAGGTATGGTGGAGCATACTCAGCTAGATATCATGTTGAAGTAAGATCACTAGCTATGGGTAAATTTAACTCAGATAATATATTTGTTGATGCTTATGGTATAATCACTGACTTTTCACCTAAGAGTGGTTCTATATATGGAGGTAGTTTAATTACAGTGACTGGTAGTGTGTTCTCAGATGATGGGCTTGATAATCCAATCAGAATTGGAAAAACTGACTGTATAGTCTAAACTTCATCTCCGACATAGATTACTTGCAGGTTGAATCCTAAGAGAGAAGATGCAGACAACATTGATGATACAAAAGAGGCATTTTTAGTTTTCCTCAAAACTTCAGAAGAAGCTAAATGCTAGACTTCTGATGGAAAATGTGAGTTCTAATGGATCAAGACAGATCTTCCAACTGCCTTTTCTAATATTATGATTTACAATGAAGTTCTAAATGATTACGAATTAGTTATATCTGGAATTAGACTCCCAACTTCTACCTCAGATGTCATATTTAAAATAGATGGAATTCAGTAATAAATCTTATCCTCCTCAGCAGAAGAAATAAGAGTAAGGATATCAGGAATGAATGATTCTACATCCAGTAATATCGAACTCTATTTCCCTATTGGTACTCCTGAAGGATTTTATAGTGCTTTTGGAAGCGGTTTATCTCTAAATCCTACATTCTTATCTGTAAATCCAAAAGTTGGTTCTCCAGCTGGATCTCTTATCACAGCGAATATCAGAGGAATAGGAGTTAATTCAAAGGCTACACTTACTTTACCAAATGGCTAGGAAATTTGCAATTAAGTAAAAATTACTTCATATGGAGTCCTGAAATGCTGGACTAAGGCCCAAACTGTGAATGTAGTAGCCTTGACTGCTAAAATTAACTCTCAGACTTATTAATGCCTTGGAGTAAAAGATTGTAATTATCAAACCATTGATTCTATGCCTGCAGTCACCTCAGTAGCAATATCCTAAGACTTATTGTCTCTAAATATCATTGGTACCGATTTTTTCACATCTAATTATGTTGGAAAGGTTATTTTTGCTAACGTAGAAGCAACTTCTGTTGTTATAATTTCAGATACTACAATCACAGCCACATGGAGTAGTGGTGTTCCAGTTACATAAAATTCTCTTATACCCATTGTATGGTTTGAAAGAATAGAAGATTCTCATTGGGCTATGATTGCTAAAACTGCTATAGTATAAAATCCAGTTTTAATTACATAATTGGATTCAAATTTCGAATGCTCATTTGCAGGAGGATGTGATGTATCAATTTCGCAGACAGGTATATTATCTGCTATGAAATCATCTACATCTAACTTAACAATATGTGGAATAGAGGCTAAACTTTCACTCTCATCTACTAATTCCAAGGCTTAATTTTCTTTACCAGCTTTATCAACAACCTATTCTATTGATCACTACAACATAGCAAAGGAAAATTATTTGAAAGGAACTCTTTTCTCATCAAGCAATAATGAACTTCTAACTAGTTAAGCTTTTGACATGAATAATGTCTTGGGATATACAGATACATCTAAGAATCCTTGTTTCATTGGAACTGCTTTTACAGCTGGTCATATCGGGTTCTTATCTGAAGTCAAGTATTTCATGAATAGATTTAACAGTGTCAACTATATAGGTCTTTTAAATTTCTAAGGATCTATGGATGGCGTCACTTATACAAATATTTTCACTGTCGGAAATGAAATTCATGAAGGTTGGAACTACCACTCTTATCCAGAGGGTAAAGAATTAAAATACAGATACTATAGATTCTATGGCACAGGAGCTAAGGCATGTGTTATTGGTGAAATTGGCTTTAGAGGAGTTGAAGTTATTGACAATAATCAGAATTCCTATTCTTAATGTCCAGTATAACTTACCTTAAATGGGGGAACCCCGATTAATCTTGGAGGCTAAATTACTTACACATCTACAAAGACACCACTTTTAACTTCAATTTATCCAAGATGGGGATAAGTGCAAGGTGGTGAGACTATTACCTTTACTGGCTCAAATTTCATTTCTGATACTTCTAAGATATCAATTATACTTGATAATGTTCTTTGTGTCGTCACATCTGCAACATCAACTTAAATCTAATGTACAACTGGAAAAAGACCAGGTCTTTATCCAAGTCCAACTATTGAATTTAATATCCAAGGTTATGGGAATGTAGCAACATAAGGATTAATCTTTAGATACGTAAATAGATGGTCAAATACTTAAACTTGGGGAGATGAATTTATTCCAATGGAGAGCGATACTATATATATTCCTCCAGGCTTAAACCTTCTAGTTGATGTTGACTCAACTCCTCTATTAGCAGCAGTTGTAGTAGAAGGCTCTTTGATATTCCCCTCTAATTCTGATCCAAATCACATTAGAACATTTGATGCTCATTACATTATGATAAGAGGTGGATATATGGAAGTAGGAACTGAGGAATTCCCCTATACTTCTAAATTGATAATTACTATGCACAGCAATAAGGAATCTCCAGAGATTCCTATTTATGGTAACAAGGTCATTGCTGTTAGACACGGAATACTTGATTTACATGGTGTTCCAAGAAATCCAACTTGGACTGAACTCGAGACTACTGCCTTAGCTGGCTAGGATTACATTACTCTTCATACAAGTGTAGACTGGTAAGTTGGAGAAAAAATTGTAGTGGCACCATCAGGCTATGACAATGATGAGGCTGAAGAAAGATTAATTTTATCAATAGACAGAACAATTCCAGATAGGCCAGTCCTCAAGCTTGACCAACCACTTCTTTACAAGCATTATGCAGCAATTGAAACCTATGGCAATGAATTTATTGAAATGAGATCAGAAGTAGCACTTATAACAAGAAATGTTATATATAGAGGTGACCCTGAGACTTCAAAGACTAACTAATTCGGTGCACATATCATGCTTCATTCACACGGAGATGAATCTGTGATTGGAAGAATTGAATACATATAGCTAAATGACGTCGGACAAGCCTTCCAACTTGGAAGATATCCAATACATTTCCACATGATCGGAACAGTCCACAATTCTTACATTAAAGGAAACTCAATTAGTAATACCTACAATAGAGCTGTTACTTTCCATGGTGTACATTATCTAAGAGTAACTTAAAATGTTGCTTACAATACAATGGGACATACTTTCTTCATTGAGGATGCAATTGAAACAAAGAATTACATTGAAAAGAATATAGCTATTAAGACTAAAGCATCATTCAGTCTCTTAATTACAGATTAAACACCGGCTAGCTTTTGGATTACTAATCCAGATAATATATTTAGAGGCAACCATGCTGCTGGCTCTGATAGATATGGTTATTGGTTCGATACTAAGCCAAATCCTCTTGGACCCTCTTTTACTACTACTGTTTGCCCAGAGAATTCCTAGCTCGGTGAGTTTAGCAATAATGTTGCTCATTCAAATGGTAGGTATGGTGTGAGAATATTCCATAATTTGATTCCAAGATTAAATCCCTGCTAGAGCCTTTTCTACAATTCTTCAAATCCAAGTGATCCTTATGCCTCAAATCCACTAATTACAGCTAATTTTATCAACATAACTAGCTGGAAGAATTAAAGGAATGGAGCCATTGCTGAGAAAGTAGGAGATGTTAGATTTATTAACTTTAAAGTAGCTGATAATCTGCTGGCTGGTATAGAGTTTTCACTGACTAGTTCAGTCGCTGATGGCTATGCTCAAATTAATAATGCTCTTGTAATTGGTCATTCTGGTAATGCAGACTAGATTACCTTAGATTCAAACTAGCACGGTATAATCACCCCAAGGACAGAAAACTTCCAAGTTCATAATGTCTCCTTCTACAATTTTGACTTGAATAATTAAGCTGCTCTAGGATCATGCTCTCATTGTTTCCATCCAGCTTCTACAGATTCAGGTGCAAGGACTATTACATTTTCAAAATTAAAGTTTGACCAGACTGTGAAAAACAAGATCAGATATTAGTTCCCATTCAGAGATATATTCTACGACTTGGATGGAACTTTGACAAACTTAGGGCCTAAGACCTGGGCAACACCATACTTTGAGCATAATATGCAGCCTGAATGCAAATTAGATATGTCAGTGTATGATGGAATTTTGTGTGACAGCACAGTTTAAGTTAGAAGACTAGCCTTGTGGAATGCTGTTCCATCCAGAATCTTTGAAATAATGGAAATGAAAGTACTGAAGTACGATGACAGTCTAATACTATCAAAGAATGAAACAGAATTAGGAGACTATCTTCTAAATAACTCAGCATATGGATTTGTTCCATTTAAGCCAAAACTTGACCCCGCAAATGGATGGGCTGTGCCATACGTAACTGGCCACAAGTATAAAATTCACTGGAGATATGGACTTGATTTTGAGCAAATGCAAATAGATCTATCAAGTAGATGGCTGTCTACTGATAAAGGAGTCTATTTCATATTCAACTTTACTGATGTGAGAGCTAAAGTAGATGTGATAACTGGAGGAGATTATATCCTGAATTAAACTCTAACAAGCAAATCAAATGCCCTATGGCAGACTGGTGATAATGTGATATATAACGATACAGCAGTAAGACAGATCCATTTGTTTGTAAATGGAGTTAATTCAACTAAGAAAAGTATCAAGTTAATTGGACACAGATGTGATGGATCTTGTTTAGGAGCAATTGAAGATAAGCCTATAGAGGATACTGTAAGAAGATGGTCTGATCCAAACTCGTGGGATACAGGTAAAGTACCTGTGAATAATGATACCGTCGTGGTAAAATCTGGATGGAACATGCTCTTTGATATTGCTGAAAGTCCCATTCTATCTATGCTCTAAATTAATGGAAGATTGACTTTTGAAAACAATGTGAAAGATCTTCACCTTAGATCAAAGTACATATTTGTAAGAGCTGGAGAACTAATAATTGGATCTAAAGAGGAGCCTTTCGTAAATAACGCTAAGATCACACTCTATGGAGAAAAGGTAAACCAACATATCGTCTATGATAATGAAATCGAAGCAGGAAATAAAATCCTTGCAAACACCAACATAATCTAAATGTATGGTAAACCTAGGCCAGCCAGATTGACTAGACTACTTTAAAGTGCAAAGAAAGGAGATACTAGCATTTATGTGCCTTCAGAATTAGATTGGCAAGCAGGTGATAGAATAGGCCTAGCACCAACTGGAATGAACTCTTTATCTTCTGATTATGCTATTATAGTATCCTATGACATAAGCTCAGGCTAAGTATAGCTTGATAGGGCTTTAAGTTATTCTCATTTCGGTGCTTCAACCTCAACTGCGCCTAAGTATGATGGCATTTTAGATGTTAGAGGAGAAGTGGTATTACTTTCTAGTAACGTAAAAATAGTTGGTGATGATACTGAGAGCTGGGGAGGCTAAGTAGTCACAAGTGATTTCGTAGAAGAAAATGATGTTTAAAGAGCAGGTTCAACAATTATGGATAATGTTGAAATATACAATTGCTCATAGTACGATACAGAGAAAGCAGCAATGAGATTTGAAATGAGTCTATAAGGCTACAGTGAAATAACTAATAGTGCTATATATCATGGTTATGGCTGGGGAGTTGCATTCCAAGCAGCTGCTAATGTACTATTCAAGAAAAACATTGTATTTGGATTCGTCAAAATGGGACTCAACATTAATAGTTGCAATAATATAACTATTGATGGCAATATTGTGGCTAATGTTGCTATTAGGGCTGTAGTCTCACTTGACATGGCTGTAGATATATGTGCTGGCTTGTCTGCATGCGCATATATTGAGGGAGATGTATGTAGTGACATTACAGTAGTAAACAATATTGTTGCAGGAGTATTTAACACAGGTTATGCTACATTCGGCCATCGATGTGGTGACTATGCTAATTCTAAATTTAAACATAACATCGCTCATTCAGTCAAAGGCACAGGTGCTATTATATTCCCAGATACTTCAGATTCAGAACAAAATAATTGCATGGAAGGATCATACTTCTATAGCTATAAAGTTTAACTTGATGGGGCTATTTCCTATTTCAAGTACAATACTGTCATCTATTCAAACATGGTATTTGTTGATAACGGAATAGGGCCAAGTGTAATGGTGGGCAAAGAAGGTGATTAGCTTGAAGCAAAGCTAAAGAATATTTCAATTTTTGGAGAGGGTGATTCAAAGGACTGCAATGTTGAAAACTATTGTAATTTACCAGCTTCCATATCCTCAACTGGTGCTATTGCAGATGAATGCGTAGATAGAGCAGGCTTAGTATTATCATATTTCAGTTTAAGCGGAAAGACACCTTTCCCTAAATCAGCATCCGCTCTTCCAATTCATAAAGTAAAGTCAGATGCATCATGGGGAGGATAGTCAACCTATGATAACTTGAGATTCTATGACTATAAAGGCACTAAGACTTACTGTGGAAAAAAACAAATGCTGATAGGCTTGAATAAAAATGGTGCAGATTATCATCCAAGAGCTAAATTCACAAATACTAGATTCGAAAACGTACATTAAGATACATTAGCATATCTCTTTTCTCCTCCATTGGGTTGGGCTAACCTTGATGATTGTGGTGACTGGCCTTGCACTGCCCCTTCAAATGCTCTTCTACAATTCGATAATACAGTTTATGCAGGCACAATGAGGCCAACTATCTAGGAGAAGTCATTTTAATTAGTTGCTAATAACCCAAATGCAGTTTAGAACTATGACAGCTGTAAGCTAGTGTCAGCATGGAATGCTTATAGATGCACAAATGATAATCTTGGAGTGCTTCTATTCGAATCTTTGGATGAAGATAAATGGAGAAGAATGGTCTCGCCTATTTATCTTAAGAGTATGACCTTTAACTCTACTAACAAAGTGAACACCTTCATGGATCATATTTGGGATGGATTCTACACTGGTTAATTAAGAATGGGTAGATGGCCTTCAATTATTTAAGTTGGATCAAATCAAAAATATGAAATAGCTTACTCAGGAACACCACCTCAAGAACAAAAGATTGTCCTTAAGGCAGACTATTCAGGAGTTGTCCTAAGAATAGATTACACCAAGCCAGGTGCTTACGCAATCCTAGACAGTAATAAGAATCAAATTGGTGCAAATAAATGGGATGACACCCTAGGAAAACAGGCTCTTGTTAAGAGAACTAAGTGTGGTGAAAACAGATATGAAGGAGTAGTTAACATCTTAGAATTCTATATCACAGCAGGATGCACACTATACATAAAACCTCTTGATTCTATTAGAGTAAACGTCAGACTTGACTGGACCTTAGAGTAATTCTTCGCTGACGGTGGAACAACAAAATTTATTGACAGACTAACTGCATCTCTTGGAATTCATGCCTCTAACGTAAAAATTGTTAGTGTCTATAGAGGTTCCGTTATCATCGATTTCTTAATAGCTAATAATTATGAACCAAATACTCAAATATTGGGAGGTTTAACAGCTGTATAGACTAAGCTACAAAATCTTATTAAGAATAAACTAATTAACCTTGGAGCACCAATTCTAAGCTCGACTATTAATACAATATAAATTATCAATGATTAAACAAATAACAATAATAACAACAACAATAATTAAAACACGGGGAATAACTCAACTCCAAATATTAGCCAAGGCACTTATCAAAACGGCACTAAGATTATTATAATTGAGGAATCATCATCGAATCAAGCAGACTAGACAAAGTTAATCATCATAATTGGCGTGATAATTGGAGTTATAATCATTGGTGGAATAGCCTCATACTTTATTTATCGCAGAATAAAGGCTAAGCAAGATCTAAAGGTTGTTGAGAGGACTAATGAGTATATCCAGAATAGCAGTAGTGATTAAACTCATGGTAACGCTGCTTCTCAACAAGATATGATACACTTAGAATCTCAGTATCATCCAAAGGTTGACATTGAGAATCTATATGGCATAGTTAATAATTAAAAGATGAATAAGATCAACGATGATAATGAAGTAAGCTTATAGATAGAAAATAATGATACTTAAAACGAGGATGAACAATATGTTGATACCAATCAAAGCAATATCATGCAAAATCATAACACAGTTTAGGAAGGAACTCCTCTTCATGATGTTCAAGATCCAGAAATCAGAATTAAAAAGAATACTCCAAAAAACCTTGATCATATTAGAAACGGAGTGTAGTGAATGATATATTACTCGACTTCTTCTAAAACGATTTGAAGGAAAAAGAAAATTTGTTTTCAAAATTTAACCAAACTAATTATGAAATGAATTTGATAACTAGCATATTATTATTATTTATGAGAAGCACATTAATTTCTTAAGAATTTTATCTTTCTTGATTTTATAAATTTTGAATTAATGGGGTTTTGGGGTTTTGGGG
>CCKQ01017181.1:0-10648 GCA_000751175.1 Stylonychia lemnae
AAACTGCTCCTTAGTGAAAGAAATAACAATTTCGATATTCATTTTCATTAGAAATCACTCCGTATTCGGAATTTTCTATATGAATTGCTCCTGCAAAGTTAGATTTCAAATTTTCTAAACCTGAATTTACTATTTCTTTGCCAAAAATCTCCTCTGATTCAATAATAGTTGAATTGATACTCATATGAAATTTTTAATAATTCGAGTATAGCAATGATCCCATTTGTTTAGCACTAAACTTTTAAAACAATGACTTTGTTAATTTTTTGCTGTCGGAAGTGATATTCAATAATCCATCCATCTTGCTTATGTAAAAAACACCTCCAGATTCAGCTGCTGAAGAATTTATAAACTTAGATTAGTGTAAAGAGAGATATTTAAGCTAAGTTGAACTAATATAAAATGTACCCCCTGAAATACCTGCAAAAGCATCTGTAATATTATCATTAGACATATTGAATTAACTTTAACCCATTGGATCTCGAGGCTCGTTAATATAGAATAATCCTCCATAGCTTATGGCATTAGAATTTTTAATACTTGATTCAGCTATTAAAGTTGGGGATGAATCAGAGATATATATAACACCTCCAGATACAGCAATTGAATTAGTAATAGTAGCATTAGTCAAATTTGTAAATGTTCCTTCAAGAAAAAATACCCCGCCAAATAATGCAGAGTTATAGTTATAAATAGAGTTAATATCCTTAATTGTTGTTCTGAATAAAGAAAATGCAGCTCCTATCTAGCATAGATAGCAGTTTCTAATTATTTAAGTATCTGCTTTTATCATTAGAGCATCTTGAATATAAAAAGCGCCTGCAAAATCATATTGAGGAATAGCAATATCAATTTTGCCTTTAAGATTTATATTATATTCATAATGCTGATATTAGCATGAAATAGTATTATTCTAAAGAAATAGTTCTAATTAACTGCTTTCAGAGTACATTAAACTCCCTTTGAAGAATGTGCGAAAGTTATGAAATTAAGAATTAGTAACGCTCAATTAAGTTAAGTTTAATATTTAAAAAATTCCGCCCTGTTCATATGAAAAACTATTATTTACTGTCATATTATTAATCAATATTTCCTAACCTGTACTATTTATCAGAAATACACCTCCTGTCTTATTACTAAAGGAATTCTAGATAATAAAGCTTTCAAATAATGTTTAGCCTGTTTATTTCTTAATTATCATAACCCCAGCCTAGTCTATGCTAAATGAATCATTGAATTAAAGATCCTTGAGAGTTAATTATTTTTAATGATTAGATATGTAAAATACTCCTCCTACTTAAGCTTAATTTGACTGATAATATGATTTTTGAATACTAAGAGTACAGTTATCACAAAAAATAACACCACCTTTTTTTGCACTATTGAACATATAATTTGAATTGCTATCTGAAAAACTTGAATTTATTAAAGTAAAAACGCCACCTTGATAACAAACATAGCTATTTTAAAATAGGTTTCCTTTACTTAAGATGGTCTTAATTAAGTTTCTTGCATAAAATGCTCCAGGAATATAATTACTCAGTAATTACGAATATTTTCCAATCCATTATTATTTCATTTAGTTGAATGTGTTATTTTATAATATAATTTGAACTTGGTTGTCTTCTGCATACATAAAGGATCCATTTAAATTTGATTAATAATCGTAAAAGACAGAATCAATTAGTTTTATTTCATGTGAACTAAATATACTGAAAATGCCACCATTACCATTTAAAGCCTTGCTATTTTCAATTTAAAATTACTAAGAGTTTTCAAATTATAGCTATGAGTGATTAAAATAGAAACACCCACCATTTTAATTTGCTATGCTTCTATTGAAATAATTATAGTTAAACAATTTAATGTTGCATTAACTAGTTAAATCTGTCCCGACTACATAAATAAGACCTCCATCATTTAAGACAATTGAGTTTTAAGTTTCAACACTATCTAAAGTTATATTGCTGCTTTTCTCAACATATATTAACCCACCATCAAAAGCTTTTATATTTCTAAATGAAGTCTTATTAATATCGATTTCTGAATCAATAGTATAAAACCCTCCCCCCTAAATTGATGAAAAATCAGCGTATGTTGAATTATATTCAAATAGATTTGTATTTTATAAAAAGAACATTCCCCCTTTGTTTCTATTATGGCAATTCTAAAAAGTGTTTTGCTTAGAGTAAATAAAGTTTGAATTCATAGCATAAACAGCACCACCAAATTTATAGATTTATTATAGCAAGAGAGTATCATCATTTTATTCGGTATCTACTTGCTCACAGTGTATTAAATTCTCATTCATTTAAATGGATTCAATGATCGAATTAGTGTATATTACAGATCCTTTATGATAAGCTCTGCTTGATATAATTTCAGTTGAAGTAATTCTTATTTCCTTTCCTTAATTTATATTTATAAACCCACCACTAATCTTTGCTGAGGAATTGAATATCTAACCCTTATGGATTTCAAGTATTAATTTAACTGCATCCACATATATTCCACCTCCATTTTGTTCCTTACTACTCAACCAATTCATTTTTGAATTGATTATCTTAATTGTTATTTATTAAATGACATCTTAAGCAAATATTAATCCACCATTACCTATTGACTCTGATATACTGAGATTCGAATCATTGATAACTATATCTGTTTACCCATTAATATAGAATGCCCCTCCAGTATGAGCAAAAGATTCAATAATAGTGACTTTGTTAAATTAACTTAGGACCTTATTGAAAAAAAAGCTTCCACCTTAAAGTGCAGAAATTTTAGAATATCTTGAATTTTTATCAGTAATCTGAGTATTTTCTAAATTAAATATACTCCCAGAGGAACTTCCTCTACACTAAGAAACTTACAAGCTATCTATTTCAATTTCTTATGAATTTTTTAAATAAAACAAACTCCCAGCAGTTGTTATATTTTAATAGACATTAGTTTCAAAATCATTTTCATCTTCAACTTAGCAAATTATTTTTGTTTAGGTTATTAGTAAATTTAAACCATTTTTCTCAGAAAATATCAAGGATCCTTAATTTGAAGATGAGATATTTGAAATTGAAACATTTTAAAGAATTATTTTTTTTGATTTTTATTCGAGATATATATTTCCATTATTTGCTGTATAAATATCTATTAGACTGCAATTTTCAATTATTATTTCTAAATCTGGATTGCTATTCCAAAATAATCCACCATCTTATTGAGATTCAATGAACTATAAAGTATTTTTGCAATTCTAAATTGTAATTTAAGCTAACCCGTTACCATATGTATTTATAATTCCTCCCTGAATTCGAGATTTGGAATTTAGTATCCAAGAATTCTCAAATATTATTTTTGCCTAGTTTTATAGATCCAGAATAGAACCATAGTTAGATATTGAATCTTTAAATGTTATATTATTAAGGTTATAAATCAAGCCACCTCCTTTTATACTTATAATTCCTTATTAGCCTCCATTTTAATTATATGTTGAAGAATTATCATAAAACTTAATGTTTGGCTGAATCATAAAAATTGATCCTCTTCTTGTATTGTAGCATTAATTATACTTATTCAATTCTGACATAATTTAACCAGTTATATCAGTTTTAAAGCAGAAGAGTCCCCCTATCAAATTTTGTGATGAGTCTAAATCTTAAATAACTTGATTATAATAATTAGGAAAATCATTGTAAATTTCCAGCTGTCTACATTAAAATGATGACTCTTTAATTGAAATATTAATATTTAAACTAGCAATTTCGTCTCCGAAACAAAATGATCCATCTTCAAGGGATTTTAACTATTAAAAATCACAATTTTAAATATCTAACTAAAGAAAACTAGTTTGTTGATCATAAAATACGAATCCTCCACTTTTCATCGATTATAAATTGAAAAATAATAAGTTATAAATCAAGCCCCCTCCATTTACACTTATAATTCCTTATTAGCCTCCATTTTAAGTATAAATTGAAGATTTATCTTAAAACTTAATGTTAGGCTGAATCATAAAAATTGATCCTCTTCTTGTATTATAACACTAACTATACTTATTCAATTCTGACATAATTTAACCAGAAATATCAGTCTTAAAGCAAAAGAGTCCCCCTATCAAATTCTGTGATGAGTCTAAATCTTAAATAACTTGATTATAATAATCAGGAAAATCACTGTAAATCTCAAGCTGTCTACATTAAAATGATGATTCATTAATTGAAATATTAATGTTTAAACTAGCTATCTCTTCTCCGAAACAAAATGATCCATCTTCAAGGGAATTTATCAATAAAAATTCAGAATTTTAAATATCTATCTAAAGAAAACTAGTCTATTGATCATAAAATACGAATCCTCCACTTTTCATTGATTATAAGTTTAAAAATAATGATTGATTTAGTACTAAAGTAAGTTATTAAGAACTCGAGTACAATACAGCTCCATTAGCATCAGATTTTATGTTTTAAATTATTGATTATTATTCAATTATCACTACGTTAGTGACTTCACTGATAAGATTAAATAATCCTCCATTTTAAGAAACATAAGAGTCGTTTATTGATGAATTTTATATTTTAATGAATGCATCACTTCCCAAACAATACATTAGTGCTCCATTTGAACTTTTAAGTTACTATATTAAAGTTTTATTAGTTACAGTAAAATTTGTTTTTTCACTATGAGAAAATATTAAACCTCCTTCTAAAGCAGAATTAGAATTAATTATATTGCAATTACTGAAATAAATTATACTCTAAACTGCATTTTAAATATTTATCAATCCTCCAGCTGCACTAGCAAAAATATTATCAATTTGACTATCAAAAATTTTAATAGATACTATGCTAGATTCAGAATATAATAAATTTCCTCCGATTGTTTAAATATTTTTTATAGAAACATTTTATAGTATAATTCCGAAATTTAACGCTAAGGATTGAATAATAGCACCACTAAATGAAGAATTGATATTGTAAAATTATGAGGAAATTATCTGAGCATTTACATTTTGAGCTTTTGTTGTAATCTTTATGATAGAACCTTGAATTTGATAAGATTATAAAAAATCGAAGCTTGAATTTTTAATCGATAGCATGACATCATTTTCACAATCTATCATTAAAGTATTTCCAATTTGATTTATATTTTTTTATTAGAAAAGTATGCTATCAATTTCTAAGTTCAAATTTCCTTTGATTTCTAAATGAATTACTGCAGAATTTGATGTAGTAATGATATCCGTAAATTAGGAATCTTGGTATAGATAGCTTCTATATAAAACTTACACATTACTAATTTTTTGAGTATCTTCATCTTTGAAATATATAGATCCACCACTTTAAATTGATTCACTCCCCTCAATTTAGATACTTTCAATGGCAGTTTATGCTTATTATGGATTAATAATATATAAATCTCCGCCGAAACTTGCGAAACCATTGAGAAAAGAATTATTTTAATTAGTATGGAGGCAGCCTGAACAATAAATACTTCCTCCAAATACAGCCATATTATTGATAAATTCATTAGATTGTAAATTTAATACTTTACTAGATGAGGTTTGTAAAGTTACAATACTACTCTTGTAAGATGGTCCCAAATTTCTGAACTTACTTTAAATTAAATCTACTGTAATTTCTTAATTAGAAGAAATTATATCAAATAGTGGTGGCTAATTAAACTACTGCTAAATTATCAAATTTTTAAATTACTATTTGGATTCTTAATATTAAGTAGATGAATTGCCTACAAAGAGTGAGTTATTTACAATAAGTTTGACTGAATATATACTACTTAAAATGCATAAAAATCTTCCACAACCAGTTGTATATAAATTTTTAATAGTGGATGATGGGTTTGAGACATCATGTAGTTTTATTTATTCCATGTAAACTTATGAAGGATTTGTAATAGTAAGGAATCCATTGAAATTTCCTTAATTTGATTCATATCCGATTTTAATGTTATTAATAGTCAAATTTCTCATATTTATCATATGATTTTAAACATCCATCCAAATTATACTAGAGTCTCTTTATTAACATTAGTCGAATATACTATTAAAGATAAATATTTAATCAATAGCTGATTCCATCTCAATCTACATTTGTTCATAATATATTGATATCAGTTAGTTATTAGTATTTCCCATAAAATTTTAAACTATTATTGTATCAAGTTTTATTTATTCAGTGACTTGAAGCAGATTTAAATTGACATAAGACTTTCTAATAGCAAACTTAATAAAAGGTCCGGTCATAAAATTCATACTTTAATCAGTTCTAATGTTTATGTTCCTAAAAGTAACATTCATCATCTCCATTTTATTTGATGATATTAATAAGATTGGATAATTGCAGTTAAAGCAATCAATATCTTCAAACAATGCATTTTTCATTTAAAAGTCTTGAATATGAGAATACTAATCGATTGGAAGATAAAGCTTTGAGTCCCTGTAGTTTATTAGCATAGGAATATTAGACAGAGCATCATCTTTTTGCCATTTAATGTTTTTGAATTTAGAAAATGTCTTAAAATTGTTAACATATTTAATTAATATCCTGGTATCCCATTAAAGCTTGAAAAAAGGGCTTATTGCTCCCAATCTTTGATTCTAAGTTACTGTAAATCCAAGAGCTTCAGGTCCATATGGATTTCCTTTGATTCCGATGTGATTTTAAATTGTTAGACCATCTATTGTTAGCTATCCTTAAAAAAATGCAAGTGTTAATATTTAACCCTTGATATTTGAAGCAACAGTTTCATATTACCAATTTGAGTCGAATGTACTATTAATTAATTTAATCTCTCCATGTCTAAATAATTCTATGAGTGAAGAACGATAAGGATATAAGCCTAATGTTGAAATTTCTACAGCATATGGCTCAGAATCATGGTTTGATACCATCATCACGTAGAGATTATCCTAACCTAGCATTACTGTACTCTCAAAACTTGACTCACCGTTCCCAATAAAATTTTCATTATCAAAAAATGATCTAGGTGCTTAAATACTAATTAATGAATCATTGTTTGAGGCGAAGTTTTACTTGTAAGAATTTCTAGTGAATCTTATCATATTAAGATCTAAATTATAATTTATTCCTTAGAACGAGACTTCAACATTTTTCGGAAGTATTTAATCGAAATTCTAATTAAAATATTGTTCTGCAACACCTTGATAAAGATCTATGTACTAGATATCTTCATTTGTTTTTGTTTAGGTATAATTATAATTTATGCAATAAATTTTAATTAAACCACCACCATGTATCCCACATCCATAATTTTATTCAAATTAATTTTCTTCAAAGTGCAATCCAGAGCAAAAACTCTTACTAGAACTAGGAATAGTATTTAGTACATTTGTTACTGAATCAGATATTAGAGTAATTCTAAAAATTGATGACCTATAATATGCTCCATTTCTAATAAATTTATTCCTTGCTACTAAGAGTCTACTCTAGTCTTTTTAGTTAAGATTAAGTACAATTAGTCCTGTGAGAGCTGTATTTTTATTAAATGTATTGTTTATAATATTTATATTCCAATCCCCATGATTAATAATACTAATCCAGGACTTTAATTGCTAATGAGTTTTCTCTCCATAACTAGGATATTGATCAGAGAAGGCATCTTAAAATCCCTCTTACCTTTCAAAATGATATCCTACTCTGCAATTTCTATATCCCAATTTATTATACTCAAAGAGATTCCCTATCAACGAAATATGGCCATTAAATTCGTCAAAGTCAAATATTAAGCCTATAATTTGTTATATAAATAGATATACCTTAATACTAAAAAAGATAGTCTTGATCAACTTGATTTCCATATTCAATCCAAGGCTTATAATGCCCAAATTTTTTAAATTATGACGATTCTACATATAGCGAAAAGCAAGGTAATGTTGAATGCCTTTGGCTATTTTGACAATTTTACGAATAAGGATTAAAGTTAGATCTTGCTATTTTTTCATTCATTTTTTATGCGTATTAGTTATTTAAATAAGATTGGTAATAGCTCTAGTAACTGCTAAAATCAATGCCACCTATTTGCCTAAAACTCTATTTATTTCTAACTATTGCCCCACAAGTATTAAAATTTTCAAATATAGTGTTTTTAACCACAATGTGCCCTCCTTGATATTTATTTATTTCTATGAAACTATTGAATTCATACAGAAAGTTTTTAAAAACACAATTCTAAATACATAATAAGTTGGCATAAAACATTACTTCAAGCACTAAGGTTGGAGGAGATGTAATCATAGTCTAGGAATTCATGTCAAAATTGATGAAGTTTGTGCCTTCAGCAGCAAAACATAGCTCTGAACTAAAAAATAAAAATAATATAAGTTTTTACGGTTATTTAATGAATTTGCACGAAGGTTAGCCTGCTAAATTTCCATTAGAATCTATATAACAGCATTGTTATGAGGGATTTTAAGCACAAAAAATGCTTTAATTAATATCAGTTTCCAAGTCTAGACTAGAATCAATAGCATCAAATATTAAATTTTTAATTGTTAGTCCAGCACCTACTAAAAAATGGAATGTATCCCTGAGCTTGTAATTTATTGTTATCTATAAATCTGGGCTAGCTGGCTAGATAATTATTTTTGTTGTTTTTGAATATTAGTCTAAATTAGAAGGCATGTAAAAATCTAAAGGATAATATCTAACCATCGCATGACTTCCATCTAGCAATAAAATTGTAATTTAAGCAGATTGATAAGGGGCTCCTAATTCATATGCTTTTTTAATGGCATCTTGTATTGAATTGAAATAATTATTAATAGTGCCGTCAATTAAGCTGCTATCTCTTGAATTCAATCTTCCAACTGAGCCAACATAAATTGTATCTTCATAGCTTTCCAAAGATTTTTGCAAGCATGTTCCAACTGATTATTCCCTGTTATTTAATCTCAAATAATATCCTTTCATGCAAGATTTGCACAATTATAAATCGGAGCATTCAAAACAAGAAGAACTGCATTAATAGCAAAAAGCATAATATACGCCTGATCTAAGATTGTATTATGGGTTTCCATAGTATCCAATTTAGCAAGTTTGAGAGCATGTTTTTAGGTTAGATGAAGAGATGTATCCATCATGGCAAGCATACAAATTAAGAACCTAACCATTTTCACTAATCTAACAATTTGCAATATCATAAGTGTAAGATCCCCAATTTAGATCATAAGATTAATAAGGTGAGCACTCTAGTTTGATAAATTCAATTTATACTTACTTTAGCAATAGTCATAAATACCCCATTTTGTTATTGAATAGCCTTGTTTGCAATCTCAGCAATTGATTGCATTTAATGGCTCAATACAGTTGCTAGGAAATATCGCAGCTGAATTTCATTAATAATTAAGATCAAAAATTACTTTTGCCACAACCCCAAAATCCAGTAAAAACAGTTAAAAACCAATTGTTTTAACAAGCAAGACAATTATTGGCATTGACTTAGTAAGACAAACAACCCTCAATTTCAAAAGTAAATGGAACAGGATAATATTCTAAAAATATGTTTGAAACTGACTATATATACATATAACTTACTGCATTAATAATCCTGACCCAAATATGATAACTAGCTCATTGAGTTGCCACATTCTGTGCACCTGTTGACATCAGAAGGATCACATGATATGCAACCTCTTTCTATGTTACAAACTAAATGCTTTGAATAAATGGATTTTTATTATGAAAATATTTACTAGTAAGCCTTTTAAATTTGGGATGGTTTCGTTAAGATGCCGGCAAGAATGCATTCGTCCACCCATTGTTAGAGCCATATTATATTTATGATATAGAGTCACATCCGTTTTTTAAGTTACAGGATCAGCAATGATTACCGCACCCTTTAGATAAACTATGAAAATATATCTTACAGAGGCAAGTACGATCATATTCATTATTAACATATGAATTATGAGCTTAATTGCAGTCTGGAACGCAACCTCTATATGCAAATTATTCATTTCCTGGTAGATAAGTGTATCTTAGAAGCATGTATAAACCATCTTCACAAGAAATGCACCATACAAAGTGTTTATTATTTATAACATCAGCAAGGCAAGAGTTGCATCCAAAAATAATATCAGTGCATTCTAAATCAAATGAATATTATATTGATAATTACTTTTGCATTATTAGTCTAATTCAATCTCATCACTTTTACAAGTGCTAATGCTTTTAAAGGAAATAGCTAACCATAGTAAGAAAATTATATTAATCATTTTTGTAATGTATTTTAATTATATTGAGAAACCTAAAGTATATTATAATAATTTACGAAAACATTAAATACTTATTAAACTTTAATAGGAAATTAAGATAATTGCTAGCAACTCTATCTAATGATATTTTATCAAATCTAGCTTTATACCAAATTAAGATTAATTGAGATAGAATACGTTTAATATTCAGTTTTAAGATACACTGCTCATTTTTTTTTAAGTTAGTATCATACCTGTTATATAGTTAGAAGTGATTATAACGCTATTTATTCATATATTTTAGTTATTTTTATACTATAACCTTCCTTTTCTTTATATTATGATATTTAAAATGTCATTTATCTTTTTATACAAGATGATTTTTGAATCTTGGGGTTTTGGGGTTTTGGGGTTTTGGGG
>CCKQ01017200.1:0-10851 GCA_000751175.1 Stylonychia lemnae
CCCCAAAACCCCAAAACCCCAAAACCCCTTAAAATAAAATGAGTTGCTTTTGATGAAATAAAGTTTTTTAATCAATCTAAATAGGTTATCTTAAATCAAAGACTGGTGAATCTCTCTGATCATAACTGAGTTTCACAAATCTCGCAGACAATGTTAGTAGCACTCTAAAGGTAGGTACAAGCAGGGCAATCCTTCATAGCTCCTTCATCTAAACCGTCTATACCGAAATTATCGCTACCACCAACAGCTTGGTCATTGCCATCATTGATATTTGAGTCGGAAACATTCAACTTAGAATACATGTTCTCATTGTTGACGTCATCTGATTCCTCAATTACCTGCAATGGCTATGAAGTTGGCTGCTCCTATTACTACTATTCACTGTTCTACTGCTTGTTAATTCCAAGGTCAATATATTCATTGAAGTTAGAATCAAGCTGAACAACAGAATACCTAAATGATTTTTCTTGAGCGTTGATATTGGTAGGATCTATCTGCTATAGAATGAGCAGTGTTTTGCTTTATTGAGGACTTAATATGACCTCTAATTGTCCCTTAGGGTAGTTGAATCTGGGATACTCAAATTCATCTTCTAAGACAATATCCTCTAAAAAGAAGAATATCAGTTTCACTGGGAATCGTTCCAAGTTGTGAGCAACGTACTTCTACACTAATGCTTGACTATATTTGAGTTCGTTAGGCCACTTGATTTCTTCAATTAGCTCTGGCATCTAGGGATTTGACTCTGGCAGTGCCTGCTAATCATCTTGATATTCATTCTGGTTTTCATATTCTTGATTTCCAATCTAATTGTATTCAACCTCTCCCTCTATCTTGATATCTTCGTTATTTCCAAAATCATCTGAAGGTACTACTTTGATGTTATACTGCACCTGCTTTTGCTGATAGCTCTAATTGCGCTCTACCTCCTCATCATCATATCTATTCTTTCCATCGTTGTTGTCTAAGTTCATGTCGTAGGTTTCGTACAATTGGTCGTCAATGCCACTATTCTGTCTCTTTGGCTCCTCCTTTTCCATTTACTCAGAATCCTTTTAAGCTGAATAAGCGTTATTTTCTGCTTCCTTCCTTTGATAGACTGTTGCTCCATCTTCTTGATCCTGGGAATAGCCTGTATCCTCATCATCAATGTCACTTACATCCATATTATTGACCTTTTTCCATTGCTTATCATCATCAGCGATGACCTTCGCTCCAATCATGCTTTCTTAGACTCCGATATTATCAGTGCCATCCTCCTTCTTGTTTTTGTTTGCGAATGTAGATGACTAGAAGTAGTTGTTTATGCACTTCGCTTACAGTTCCTACTCTTTGTTCTTGTGATAAGAAGTCATGTTATTATTGTTGTTGTTGTTCTTCTTAGCCTTGATGAACAGATTCTTAGGCATGCTGAGATTGTTTCTACCAGTAGGCTGGCTGATTGTGTATTAGCAATCCATCTCAATCTTGGTCATCCTGATTCCATTCTGCTCGACCTCATCTGCAACATACTCTGTCAGCACATCTACTATCAAGTATTGCTATGGACGGCATGGAATGACCTTTTACTGTTTATTATAGTCAGATGCTTGGGTGTATACTTTACCAGGAGTGCCATCCACAATTGAATTAATCAGATTTCTGACGTTTTCCTCCACAATCTCAACCGAGTCCACTGTATTCTGGGCTTCATTCGATTCTATGAAATTCTAGTTCGATTTAAGAGGAGAGTTATTAATGGTCTCTGGAACTACTTGTAAATCTAAGTTGTGAGACTTTCCGTCTTTTTTCTCCAAATACTTCTCATATTTTTCATAAAGAGACAAAGCAGACACTGCGCTTTCTTCCTTTTAAGCCGAGAAACTTCCTGCATAACCTTTTCTTGCATCAACTAATTGCTCATTTAAGTAAGGCTTAATCCAATCAGTATATCTAGCATATTGATAAGTAGGGCCTGGGATATTTGAGAAATACTCTGCCACAAAGTCATCAGATGCAATGATATTTAGTAGGGAGAGAAGACAGGAAACAGTGTACGAATCCATTCTTCCCTTGTATCTCCAGAGCAGGTGCAGAAGTGAGTCTATATTCTCCTGCGTTGCCAGGTAGCTCTTGTAAGTGAACACCTCATCATTCTGGGAGAAGAGCACCTTCACACCGAGACGAGTCTTAGGTTCATTCAACTTGTCTTCATCTGACATAATAATTTCGTATGATATAGGCTGAGCTATTCCGAATATCCACTCAAGCTTGGTAGATTAGTGCTCATCCTTAACAAGCACAATCTTGGTAACTGCATCGAGATAGTTCTTGACTCTGTCGAAATCATTCTTAGCAATACCTTTAAGCTGGCTCTCACAGATGCTTCTGGTTGCTGGCAGGTTTTTGTAACTCAGATGAGCTAGGAACATTCCAACTGTTTCAGTGTCGAAGCCCATATATTGAATATAGTCTGTAAATATGGATTGATCCAAGTAGTAAATAGTCTGGGTGCTGAGTTCAAATGTAGTCTGATCCCCTCTTTTTGACAGTTCGTAGCCAATCAAGGTTGAGGGAACTGGGTTATCTAAGTCATTCCAAAACATCTCATTATCAATCATTTGCCTTGTCATGCAATATCTTGTCAGCAAGCAAATAAGTTGAACTATTGGCTCAAAATATGGCTCTTCGCCTGCAAGTGACTTCTTTTGACTGCCTCTTTTGACCATTGGGCTTCTGTTTCCAAGCATGAACTCCATCAGATGTGGAATAACATCAAGTAGGCTTAAGAACTTATGAGCCTAGGTCTTTCCGCCATTCGCAATATCAAATAACATCTTCATGAATTGTTCTAGCCTCGACCAGTTTTGATAGCTTTAATTATCTCCTAACTTCAGGATAAAGCTCAGCAACAGAGTATCAGCTTGTGCTTTAAGTTTGACTAAACTTTCAGCTTCTTTATTTTCAGCCTCATCATAAATTTGATATATTTTGTTCATTAAGTAGGCAATGAATTTGCCCAAGTAATACCTTGAAGTTTTATCAGTGCATTCAAACATTACTTTGTAGAATTACTCGCAGTTATCTTTAACTAAGGCCTTCTTAAGGAATTTAAGTAAGAAGGAATCTTAGTTCCTGCTAAGTGAAAATCCAGAATCTAAGAATTAGACTATGCTTTGAAGACTTGTTGTGATATCACTCAGCTAAGTATTGTAATAGTAGTAAGCTAGAAACTCGAATAAAGACTTGTGAGCTATCCTCATAGTGATGTTCTTCAGCCTTGTAAAGTTAGGCAAGTAGTCTAACTTGTATTGATGCTAGGATAGCACTATTTTATTAGCAATATGCTTGAAGATAAAGCGAAGCAGATTGAAGAAAGACTCATTATAGATATATCTATCCATCAAGAATATCACATTATCATAGTTTACTTCACTCTTTATCCATTCAGGCACGTAGGAATCTACTTTGCGATAAGGGATTTTTACTTCAATCTTATCTTCCTCAACTCTAGAATTTGCGGTATCAGCGCATTCCAGAGTCTCACTAGTAACCTCTGTTTACGGCATTTGTTCTTTCTCTACAGAGGAGACTGCAATTAGATCTCTCTTTTGTTGCCTTTCATAAACTAGCATATATGCATTCTTTCCATATGATGAGCCTCCGCCGAAATTCATCAAATAAGAACTCATTTCATCGTCATTAACAAAGTCAGTCTCTTGATTGCCTCCAAATGCTTCAGTCTTCAAGTCTGCAAATGAGAAGAACTTCACACTTTCGTCGTTGAACTCTTTCCATTAGTCTCTTTCAGGAGTTGCCCACTCTGGCTTTGTCTCATCTGATTCTTCCTTTCCTCTTTTCGTATTGATCAATGACCAGTAATGACCATGCTGCCCAGTACCTCTGTGAATAATAACTCCTACAAGTTTATATACGAATTCAGGATCCTTCATCTCCATTAAGCTCTTTACGTATTCGTCCTCAACATTTTCTTAGTACTTTCCTTCTTCAGTCATAGCATCTTTGAATGAGTAGTTTTTAAGATTCAAGATGTTAGGGAACTCAAATCTTGAGTTAATCTTGTCATTTTAGAATGTATCGAAATTGAACACCAATCTCTAAAGATGAACAATCAGCACATTAGGGGTTTCAGCGATTAGCTATCTCTTAAAAACATCTACTTTTTGATTACAGGAATCACACCTGTAATCGTTAATTATTGAGCCCTCAATCAATTTCTATAGACTTTGCTCAAGACTTTTTCTATCTTTGACTGGCACACTGATGTTGTAGAAGTTCTCTTTGAGGTTCTTAACAGTATGGCATGACTAGCAAACTAGCTGATTGCAGAAATTACCACCAAATACACTCTACAGTAGATTTCTTTGCGAAGTCGGCTTGAGTATATTTTCAAGTCTATCGAAGAAGATATTTAGAAACTCTTAAGTGTCTGATTAAATCGCAGTGTTTGTGGGGTTACCCTCGTAGTCCTTGAAAGCAAAGCAAAACTCAGCTGGATTAAATTCTTACTTTTCAGACATCTCAAGGTGGCCAAATAGTCTCTGTAACTATCTTAGCAAGTTGTCATCTACTTCCATTCCTTTATATGTCACCATATCAGGTTGACTATCATCTTCTGCTCTCAGAAGCTAATATCTGAATTGAGGAACCATAAAGAATTATTGAAGCATTGCTATCATATAGCAAATATTTCCAAGATTTGTAATTCCAACGAACTATGACTACTTTTAGTTTTCACTTGGAATGTATTTCCAAGTCTTAGGCTTTTTCCAATCTTTAATGACATTCCAGAGGTCATTCTACATGAAATCTGCTAGCTCTTTTGGTGCCAGACATTCTAATACTTTTTGCAAAAGACTATAGCAAGCAGCCCTTGATTCCTTAGTTTTAGATTTGTTGTCAATCTTAAGTAATGAATATGGATCAAAGAATAGATTCTCATAAAACAACTCGTGGATCAAATTTGTCTCTGAAATGACATCTTGAAGCTGAGTCCTGTTTAGAGTCATTAAATAGCTAAGTAACTTTTCAATTAAGTTAAAATATCCAATCAGAGTTTTATCCTCCATCAAGGAACCTTTCTTCTCCTTTGACTAGTGCTTTTACATTTTCTGGATAGATGTTGTCAATAGTTCGAATGGGTCAAGTTCATTTAAGAGTTCGAATTCAGGCAATGCTTTCTTATCGATTGGGAGTTATTAATAAACAACATACTCATCAACAAGGGCTATGAATAAGTCAAAGAACTGCTTGCATTCTCTGGTTGCATAGTATTGATCTTCTCTTGGGAAGTTCTTATGCAAAAGTTCAAGTAAGTAAATCAGGATCAGTCTGCCATTGTTCTTCTTCACCTTTTATGCAGCACAGAATAAAGCATTAGAGAATTCCTCTCTGACTCTTGGACTTTTATAGGTGTAGAGTCCATTTATGACAAGCTCATTTGCATCGCGTATTCCATAGGGACCTGCTTTTTCCTCAGACCTCTCATATTTATAGAACTCCTCTATTAAATCCTCATTTTTAACAATGATAGCTAGCCAAAGACTCAGAACATTCTCCATGATCAAGAAATCATCATTAGATATTTCTTTCTTTCCTAGAATTAAGCAAATTACGTCTAGAATCTCATTCTATAGATCTTTAAAGTTGATGTTTTCTAAGATGGTTTCACCTAGCCCAGTTTCTCTCATAATTCTGGCGAGTTCAGAAAATCTCTCATTATCATCTTCTAGTTATTACTATTAAGCTGAGGATTAATTTTTATCTTTATCAGTCAGTGTGGCTGTTGCATTCTTTTTGTCATCATTTTTGCTGGTGCCATCATTTCCAAACAAGAATTCCTCAGTAATCTCAATATCATCAATGTTTATTTGTTTGAAGGTGTTAACCTCAGGGGCATTTTGCTAATTCTTTTTCGAGGGAGTAGTGTAAATATCTTCTTACTATCCATTGTTTGCCTCAACTTCCTAATCTTTCTTATCCTCAAGTTTCTCTTACTTCTCCTCCTTTTTGGTTTCATCTACTTTATCAATTTAACTAGACTTCTTGACAAGATTAATGATGTCAAAGACGCTAGCATCATTAGCTGAGAATGCAGACAAGATGAATATTCTGATTAGCTTTAGCATATACTCAAGGAAACTCTTTTCAAATTTAGAGAGTAAATCCATTGGTTTTTGCTGTAGTAGCTTGAGTGAGGCTTCAAACATATTGAGGATTTCATGGAAACCCCCAAGAGTGAGGAACCTCTCAATCCAGTCACTTTTTGTGACTCTTGCCTCCTACTGATTAAGATCTAGGACTGAGCTATCTTCAAGGAGAGATTCAATTATTTGAAGCACATATAGCATCTTGTAGATATTGCTTTAATCAAATATCTCCTCCCATTTGAAATCAGACCTCTAATTCAGCATTTCAATTTTTTACATGAGATCAGGTTTAGTGCTCAATTGCTTAATCAGATGCCAAGCACTTGTAGCAATCTCATTTTAGCTTTCTAGCAATTTGAACAGTGATGAGAAGTAATAATCATTTCTGGCTAATCTGTATCTGGGCATATCTTCCATTGTTAGTCTTTGCTGAGTCAAATAGGTGGCATTTAGCTCGTCTTTTCTAAATGGAAGCAAATCAGAAGTATATCTGAATGCATAGAGGTTTTCTCTAACAACATATTCCTTATCAATGGTGCAGTTTTTGTAAAACAAAAGGAATTCTTCAAAAGTGATCTTTCCATCCATATCAAGATCGTAAATATCGAACAGGCCTTTTACTCTTTAATCATCTTCTGTGACATGCTCCTCGAAGGTGCATGCCTTAGTAAAAGTAGCACAAGTAGCTGGGGTCATTACTCTTTTGCCTGGCTAGTCTTCATCTTCTATTGAGTACTAGTAGAAAATACTGGCAAATACTTTCTTAGTATTTTCATTGAAGTCAGATTTATCTTCATTTAAAAGAGAAATTGCCTTGCTAAGGTATCCTGAGTTTTAGAAAGCATTTAATTGCTCATTGTTTTTGAATTTAAGTTCATGAAGAGTCTTTCCGTTATCAATATCTTTCAAAAGAGTAACGCCTGTATATCTGTAAATGCTGACTCCCGATGGGAATATTATCTGTTCCTGTTAAACATTTCCATCAGTGTCTCTTATTTGATCAAGTCTATACATTGGATTTAGTTTACCAACCATAGCTCTAAAATCCCAAAGAGTCATATTACTCTGAACACTTAGCTCGAATTTCTTGCTTTCTTTATTATAGCCAAGGTTGCTTGAAACTTGAACAGCATTCAGAATTCTGCCTTTTTAAAGACTTTAATGAGACTATACTCCAAGAGTGCCCATTGACTCAGAGTATCTTATATAGTCTTTTAAGAGGTTTAGATATCTGAGAATCCTCTTTTCTTCTTGAGGAAGAATTCTTTGTATGCTTGAAGTCGTAATAGACGAAAATTGATTCAATGGAGTTTCAACTCTTTCGTATTCATCTTTTGGTGCAGTATCTCTATTGGCAATAATCTCTCTATATCTGTTGATGTTCATCACTACTTTGCTTAGGAATTCATCATCGAATTAGGGCAGTAAGTCGACCAATAAGAAAGATACATTAGTGTAAAGCTTTATTAGTAGTTGTATAGATTTTTCAACAACAGTTGGATCCGAGGCTTCTACAGCAACTTTCCAAATTGCTTCAATACTCTCAATCTCTGAAGGTCTTACCAGGATTTGAAAGTCTAGCTCATCATCGTCCACCAACTAAGTCTGCTTGTTCTAGTTAAAAGAATAAGACTTGAATTCCTAGCCACTCACGTTACTGTAAGAAGTAAATTTAGTAGATTTTTGTCTTTAAAGTAGCTATGTTCTAATGATTTTGTTAGATTGCTCGTTTATTAGAACGAAGAAGGATTAAATACAGTTAAATCCCTCATAGGTTAGATGCTAGAAAGTTCTCTCTTGGTTAGCTATTTTTTCTTTAAAAAATTGAATCAGACTTTCTATCTCAACAACCTATATTCCTTCATATTAACTTTTACAGATTCCTTGAAGCCATTTGTAGATCATATCTGAGTCTTAATTAGTTAGTGAATGAACCACCAACTCGTCCCAAAGTATACCAAGCTATTCCTTTTCTAGGTATATGTTTGAATGTGTGATCACATAACTCAAGAATTCCATTCTCTGGCTTAATTACTCTGAATGGATAAACACCTCTGCAAGTGTCTGATCAAAGATAGGCTTTTTATCAAAGTTTTGATCATTATCCATCTTACTCCTATAACCTCTTCTAGCTTTAAAGAGATAATGAGTGAAGTTGTCAAAGAAGAGCTACATTAGCTTGTGATCATCCTCTAGCCAATCAATAAAGTCCATTCTGCTTTTGAAATACTGAGGTATTAAATGGTCAGTTTTGCCATTTTCAACAGAGAATATATCATCTGGGTCATCTTCTGGATAGCTTTTGATTATCAAAGTCTCTTAGAAGTTAGTAAAAAACTTGTTAAGCATCTTAATTGATAGGTAGCCTTAATTATTCTAAATTTGTTAAGACAGTTAATTTTCTTACATTTTTAATATTCTCTATGACTCTTATGATATAAGGTAACTTTTGTGCATTTTCCCAATTCTTAAGGATATCATTTATAGAGTTAGCTGCATAAATCATGATTTACTTGTCAAGAGTCCTATAGTTTGTTATTAAAACTAAAAATTTTGTCTTACTCCAAATTTGATGTTATAATCTTCCAGAACAGTTCAATGGCTTAAACACCATATTGAGTATCTGAGCCTCGAGTCCTCTTAGCCAATTCATGCACAAGTTCAAGCTCTTCCATCATCAACTTTTGAAGTGGTATTTGATCTATCTGTGTGATTATGAATGTGACTTCATTGATTTTGAGTCTTGTTGAAAGCTCATTGAAGACTCTGAAAAGTTCAATCTTTATTGCCTCATCTATTTTGAATGAGTTCCAAATGTACTCAAGTTCCTCTTGATTAAGTGAGTTTTGACTAAGAAGCAGTTTCAGTAGATCCTCAGTTCTCTAGACTAGCTGAAGATGTCCTCTCTCAAGTGAAAATATGTGAAATAATACCTTTCTTTGCTTTATTCTCTAGATAACTTCTGTGATCAGACTTCTATCTTGTATTCTCTCTTGATTGTTTTGAATCGTATCTATACTGTAGGTGAAAGTACTAATATTGGCGGTTTTACAAACCTCTTAAATCATCTTGGCCCCGTCGATTCTTCTCTCCAAGAAGCTTTGCTCCAGGAAAATGCATCCAACTTCAAGACTGAGCAGGCTCTTTTCATACTCTCTCTGCTTATAAGTCTTCATTCTACTTTAGAGACCACCAATGGTGAAACTTATGATGCTATCAATTTTATCTTTTTTCAAGTTTCTGATCTGAGCTTGTGAAAGATTCAAAAGCCTTTTCCTCACAGCTGCATCAAGTTTAGGCAAGAATTTGTCCAAGAATATTTTGTTGAACATTCCAGTACAGTTTACAAGGCATTCCAGGTAATTTTGAATGAGGTCAAGGCTGAGATTTTCATTAGAGTCATCTTCTATTTTATTGAGAATCTTTTGGAAGCCGCCAAGCTAGCCGAATCTATTTAAGAAATTCACAAGAAGTGAAGATCTACATCTCCTTCTAAGAACAGCATAGACTTGTTCTTCTTCAGGTATCCTCCCAAACAGCAGTAGATCCATTTAGTCATCAATAGTTTCTTCATACTAGGAGTTGTTGTTCACATTTTTCTGATTGTCCCCTGGAACTTTTGCAAATGTTTAGAATTTTTAAATTCTTGGGCTATAAGCTGGGATCGTCTCATCGAACTTCTCGGACCAGCCAAAGTATTTTCTCTGATCGTCATCAGTCTTTGAACCCTCAGGGTGATAAATTCTAAAGCCTATTCTAAGTCTGTGAACTTCTCTGTCTTCATCTTTGACGGTCTCTCTGTATTGAACTTGAGACTGATACCATTTTTTAGTACTGTCGTATCCATCGACTAAATCCCCTTTTTGAAGGCTAGCTCTCCATTCATCTCCCGAGGATTTTGTATCGTATCTGTCTATTTCTGGTGAGTACCAAGGCAGAAACCTTGAAGTCAGGGACTTTATGTCGTTTTCGAAGGCCACAAGGAAGATGTCATTTACTATAGAATGGATCTCGCCTTTTGCCCACATTTTCAGGTTGAATTCGTAGTCAATCTTAACGGCATCGACTTTTGAGCCAATCTAAAGGCTCTGTCTCCAGTTTTTCTCTTCTAGGGAAAGTTTGTCAATGATTGTAGGGTCAGATGTAGCTGTGATACTTTCCTCAGATTGGAACAAGTGAAGGTGAATGTTGTTCGTCATATCGAAAAGATTCTTCATTGCATCTGACATTTCTAAGTTGTCTTTATCTATTTAAATAGAAAACATATCGCAGAGTTCCATGACTATTGCGTAGACAACTCTTTAATGCTATAAGATGTAAAGGAAATAATTAATATACATCATCTTCTTAGTCTCTGAATTCCCTAAACTTAGCAAAAGCTTTGCATATCTCGCTTAGAAACTATCCAAAAAAGAACTTCTTAAAGTCAGGGTCTGAGTTTGGGTAATCTGGGTTTTCATTGTTGATATACTTGAGTAGCTCAAGGATATCGTCCATGTATTCGATGGGAAGTTGTCTGTTGTCAGAATGGTAGAGATGCTCCTGAATGGAGTGAAACTTTTCCATGAGTTGCCTCAAAGATATTGGTTAATAGTTGCTCATTGCGTAAATAATGAATATTTACAAATAAATTAATTATCTCGATAAATCTTCATATTTTTCAGCAGGGGTTTTGGGGTTTTGGGGTTTTGGGGTTTTGGGG
>CCKQ01017343.1:0-12694 GCA_000751175.1 Stylonychia lemnae
CCCCAAAACCCCAAAACCCCAAAACCCCAAAACCCCAAAACCCCTTAAGTATATTAACATGTTGTAAGAAGCTATCAAGTATTAATTATTTAATAATGGAGCCTCTTAATCATCTTCAAGCATTTTTTACATCTGTTGATTCTGCATAATTCAACTCTCTAGTCGTTGCACTAGAGGAATGCCAAGTTAATTCAAACAAAATTTTAGAGATTGAAAAATCAATAAAGCAATCAGTTCAGGATAATTAGTATCAACAGAAAGTATTCTTGACTCTTTGCTCTGTTTATCTACTTTATGATCAAAATCAGTCAATATAGTGGCTATCTAGTATAATCTTAAAAAACACTTTAAAGGATAATATTCTCTTTCTTAAAGAGAAAAATACTGAAGAGCTCAAGCTTATCAAATAAGCTCTCATTGCTAGACTAATCAATGATGGTGCAAACTTATTTAATAACAATGTTAAGCTTCAAGAGGAGTTCTACAAGATATTGAGTTTGATTATTGTTAAAGAGTTTAATCTTGATTCCAATGATACACTTCTATTTTAAGAACTAATTTCTTTGTACTAAGCATAATACAACATGTAAGTATCAAATATGACTAATGAAATTGTATAGACATTCATTGAAAACTGTGATCCAAATATTCGAAGAGGGAGATGATGATAGATTTTGGAAGTTTATCCCATCAATCATGCCTGCTACTCTAGTTTACCTTTAAAATGTAAGCTATTAGTACAAAGATAATTGTATTCGTTAGATTAGAGAAAACAAGCTTTTGTATTTAGTATGGTAAATGATTCAACATGTATAATGGTCAGTTGGTGTTGACCAAGACGCCCTAGAAAAATGTCTTAACATAGATACAATTAAAGCTATTCTAAATCAAATCCTATAAATAAACTTCAATCATATCTTATTGATCAATGGAGAAGTTAACGTATAGATTATTTAAGAAAAGAGATATTGTTCAAAAATTCTAACACTCCTATTTAGAGACTTCATGAACACCAAAAAAGTTAAGCCAGAAGCTTTAAAATATATCAAAGATGTTTATCTAATAAGCATGAAGAATTTGGTGTATTTCTTGCCATTTTATTTGACCACTTATACATTCAACCAAGATTTAGACAGTATTGATGAAGATTATGAGATAGAATTTTAGGGATTTGTAGTATAAGTAATTTCACTTATCTCTACATTAATATCACTTCATCATAAAGTGGTACTCAAAGATCTTAAAAGTGTCAATGAGTAATTGTTAGTTGTGATGTTCTCTTACTGCATTAAAGGAACTTAGACAGAAAAGATTTTTGCTGATGACAAGAATCAATTTCTGATTGAATTCCTTGATTCCGAAGAAAACTATGAGAATCAGGTTTCAATTAGATCCTCAGTTTGTGATTTCCTCGAAGATGCATGCTAACACTTTGAGTTTGATAGAGAAATTCTTGAAAAAATCATAGCATTATTCGTGTAAGACTCATTTAATGTTACAGTAGAGATGTCAAACTTAGCATTCCAAAAAATTAAGAGTATCAACTCAATTACCAATATTGACCCAAGCCAAGATACCTTTTTAATCCCTGGCTATACAGTAATGAAAGTAGATGTTGGTTTCTTTATAATTGGATCAATGCAGGATAGTCTGAACATCCCATCATAACTGATTGATCAATGTATTAAGTATCTTAATAATCCTGAATGCCAAATTATTCTTAAGTTGAGATCATTATGGTTACTCGAAAAGCTAAGTGACAGTTAAGTAGTCAGAAAACTTAAAGATTCTATTGGCAGACAAGTATTTTAGATTATAAGTGACCAATTTGTTAATTCACAAGATTTTGTCCTAAACTACCAATGTATAAAAACTCTCTACAGATATATTAAGTTGATTGATATAAAGAGCTCTTATCCAGAAAACTATTAGGATATGCTAAGCATCTTTATGCAAAAGCATGCTACCATTATCCCTCAATGCAGTGATGAGACTATACACACTCCTTTAGAAAGTCTAGCTTTTCTTTCAAAGATTGATACCAGTTCATGTCTAAAAGTCATTTAAGAAGTAATGCCAGTAATAATGGATGCTTATCAAAAATATTATCAAGATGGTATTATTGGCTCAGACATTGTAGAGATCATTAAGATTTGGGCTAGACTTCCCAATAATGATATATTTTCAAAGATTTTTCTACCATAAGTAAATTAGGTGATCACCCAGTACTATCAATATACATGCACAAATATAAATGCTATTGAAGCTCAAAAGATGCTAGATTCATCTATTCTCAAAGTAAGAATAAATACGAATAATTATTTTAGAATATGCTCAGCATTTTGACATCATATATTGTGCAAAGCAAGCAAAGGAATTTCGACTAGGAGCTAGTTCAAATCCTTAACTATATGTTCATGATGGAACTAGAAATACTTAATGTTTCAAAGGATATATATGTCTGCATTTACACTATCCTTTCACTATCATCTTTTGCTTAAGCTGTTCCAGATCTTATTAAACAATATAACCCTTAGATAAATATGGTCCTTAAGAAAATTTTAAGCTACCCTGGTGGTTTAGATGAGAGTTCTTTACTTTATATTGGTCATTTTATTCTCATACTAGTTTAGAATGGAGATATTGACAACTAAACTTAATAATAAATCCTATTGATATTGGTTTAGAGACTGGCTAAATCAATGGTGCCCTCCACTACAAAAGTAAATATCCCTTAATTAAATATTTTTAGAGTTTCCTAATTCCAATAGCTACAAGTATCATTCAGTATGGAAATTAATCTTTGAATTTTTTGATTAAAAATTCTGACATTAATGATGTAAAGAGTATGATTCAAAACTGGATATCATATAGCGCTCATTTCCAAGATAGCTTTTCAAAAGAAATGAGTAAAAGAGGACTAGTCCAATTGCTTGAGTATACTAAGCATGATCTAGATTTCGCTAGTCTTTAAATCCACCTAAATGAGTTTTCAAAATAAAGTAAAATTTCTAATCTTTATAGTATAATTTATAACAGAAATAATGGTCCAAACAAAGTTGGTTCAAGTCATTGCAAGAGATTTGATCTACTCAGAGTAAAACAATAAAAAGAAGTCATAGGTGAAAGGTGTAGACTATGAAGTTGTAGATGATGATGAGGATGATTTATCAGTGGATGATGACGACAGTGCTGATGGCAGTGCTCAAATGAAACAATAGAAGAAAGAATTCTAAGGCGCAGATGACGATTTTGAGGACCTTGATGATGAGTTTAATGATATTGGCTCTGCTGGAAATGATTTGCATTCTGGAGTAGAAAACTAAGATGAGGAGAACTTATTAAGTTCATATCTTGAGAAATTTACTTAGGGTCCTGATATTAAAGTCCTGACTTCTTAAGTTATTAAGAGTCTTGGAAAAGAAACCTTGATTAAGATTGTTAATACAGTTACGGATGACGGAGATAGTCTATTCTCAAAGGCAGAACAAGATGCCTTGCTCAGTCTTTGAAACTGATTATGGAAAAGCTAAAGCTATTTATTAGGTTAATGATTAATTAAAAAAATTCAAGATTATTATACTTCTTTTAAAACTTAAGCATATTAATAAGGTTTAGAAATTCGTTATATTCTAATTTAATATTTATCATTTTCATTTAATATAGTAAAGAAGCTTGAATGAGGTTTATTCACTATGACTATTGCAGAAGATTCAATCTACTGTCCTCTCTAGGTGAAGTTTGCATAGAACTACTCTGCTACTACTTAAAGCCCAGCATGAAACTCTATTGACTGGGAGCCATTTTGAATAATACTTTCTTATCCAAACCAGTTTTAGTCTAGTATTGGCTCATCACTTACTCTTGCATCATTTTGGTATGTTATAATCTCTGGAGGAGTTCCATTTCTTTAACACTTAGTTCAGCAATCTTTCTATTTTTTTCCTCTGTCGCAGCCTATGTATCCATATGTTTCTTCATATATTACTCGGTTCTTTCCAATTCCATAAATAATTTCTAGTCTTTTCTCATTTATGATCCATAGTTTTTATTTTGCTTTATGCTCTCCGAAATGTCTCTCTTCTAATTCTAAATATCATCCAATTCTAGATTAGCTCTTTGAATAAGTACGTGAATACTGTGATCTATCTCTTCCTTATTCATGGCTTTCTCTTAACGTATTTTATCCTTGAGCTCTTTCATCCTTTGATCTTTCTCAATCTTATCTTAAATCAACTTTTTTCTATAATCATCTGTTTGTCTCTCTGTGAGAGTTTTATGATCCTAGATCTAGTTTTTAAGCTGATTTTTGAAATCTTAGATTCTCTAGTATCTTTGTGTTCGTTCAAGGGTTTCTTGAATTTTTTTCTGGGCCCTAATTTCCTCATCTTACAGCTTTTTAATTCTATTTTCCATTAATACAAGGTGATACTCTGTTTCTCTATCTTTTCGAACGGTTTCAAACATTGCTGCTCCTTCGTTCTTACGGTGAGCATGTGGAGTTACACTTGATACATAGGGAGAATGATCAAGAGACGAGTGAGTAGCTCTGGTAATTTATGTACTTAGGTCTGAGTGTTTGAGGACTGATGGGAATTTGATGTCATGCCTTGAACTCTTCTTAAGTTTATCTTTTAGTCTTGCCATTATATAAGTTTTTTCTGATTAGTCCATACTCTAGCCAAATTAGTTGATGTCTAATTCTGACTCGAATAATGAAAGATTATGCTTCTATTTTGGTGCTTTATCCTTGATGGAATGATAATTGATGTTGTCAAGGGAAGAATTCAAATTCTTTTTATTGCGAGCTTGACTCATTTTTATAGTATTCTTTTTTAATAATCTTAATTAATACTTAAAATTAATAAAGTTATACTTATTTTAATTGTCTAAAACTAAAATTTATAAAAGATCTCGATAATTCTATAAAATTCATATTAGCTGAATTGTCAGATTAGATCTCATATTCTTGAGATCCATCTTTAGCTGCATTAGTGATTTCAAATTACTACTAGCCTTAGCGAGCTATCATTATATTTCTTTAGCAGCTATATTTGTTCATAGATTTTACTCTAGTTTTTGTAATGTACCTGAAACGCATAAAATTCCTCCTGAGTTGGGACCTATTTTTCTTGGAGCTTTTCAGGAAGATGTTCCTAACACGGTACAGCAAAAAAAATGGCTATATATCGAAGCGACTTTTTTATATCAGCTAATCTAATGTCGCAAAATGACTCAATGAAATTGATGAACATATGAAAATGCTCAGATTATTCATCACATTCGAAAATTTTGTTAAAGATATAATCCCCAAGATTTTAAACCGCCTATCCATGGGAATTAGACTTATTTTAATAGTGAATGTCAAATGACTGATGATCTAATACTTGAAAAGACAAACTAAGCTCAATTATAATTGCAGAAAGAGCTAAGAGACCTTAATTAAATTCGTAATGATCAATATCGGTTATTGCTAGATCAAGAGCTTGCATCACTCTTCTGAACCTGGAATAATCTCTATTTTCATCACTTTTGAATATAGGAATCGGATCGAGCTCAGGGTCCTGTTATGAATAGCTGATCAATCGAAGTGCTAAAGGATTTTCATAGACATATTAATCCCATTTGAGCATATAGAAGTTAGCCCAACTATTCAATGTAAGAGGATTGAGAAGCCATTTAAGTTCAATGAGAATAGATGTCTCTAGCAGTAGCATCTACTTTAGGTTGCAATTTCCTTATGTGATTTCAGCATACTGATTGAATTTGGGAAAATAAATTTCTTCAAGTTTCGAAGCCATCAAAAGGCAAGTTATTCCAAGTGTCTAGTATTAATCAAGATCTAGTACTTTACGCACTAATAAATATCGATCTATATAGTTAACTGCCAGTTAATAAGTTTAGCGCTTCAAATGAAAGGTATCACTAACTTCCATTAACCATTCAATTAGTATCTATCTATTTCTAGGGGTAATTTGAGGATTAAGCTTTTTTATAGTATTTTTATCTACCTTATACTACTCAGCTCTTTATGATAGGTATATTAATGTACTCTTTTAGTACGATAGTTAGAATTTACTCAATTAGGCTCTTTACTTTTATTATGCTTATGATTCCTATTATTTCCTCTCTTTTTCCATCTCTAGTTGTAAGACACTTAAATTTTAATTTGAATCCTCGTCGATTACAAATCCAAGTTAGCCTTCATCTATTGCGAAATTGCTAGATGTTGATTCTATTCTATTAGTTTCTTGACTTATATTTATGCCTTCAAGCTCATTTTGGCTCAATAGCACTACTCCTTCATCTAAATTTTGGCGCTCTTATTCTTGTTCTTGGTCAAACTATTCATGTTCAACACTCATTCTTTCATTCCCTACCTCCTGTGATTTTATTTCCTTCGATTATTGATTGGGATTTATAACAGATTTAGATTTGGCAAATTATCTCAGTTTCCGTTTTTATACCTTCTGATTTTTTGTAATTTTTGGGTCTTTTGAAATTCTTCGGCTAATATTGGACTTATTGCTCTTTTCATCTTGTTTAATCTCCTCTAGAATAGATCTTTTACCACCTATTCTCTTAACTGTCTTTGGGAGGTAACTGTTAAAACCTGCCTCTATTTGCTCCTGATTCTTTTTTTGTATCTAACTCTACTACAAACTCATAGCCTAGTCTGCTCTTGTTTTCATATAAAATCAAATTTAAAAATATTATTGTTCAGTTGATTATTTTATCAATAATAAATTATCTAAAATGGATTAGAGAGTCGACTTAATTAAAGAGCTGGTTGATAACGTCAAAGAGAAATAATCTATTGACAAGCAATTCAATAGTTTCAAGATTGATGGCACTAGAAAAAATAGTAAAAGGTCAAGCATTTTGGCCAACGACTAAGCCTATATTGATCCAATGAAAGTAACTAAGCAAATCGCAAAAAATAAGGAGATCTACCACGGCAAATTACAACAGTACGATTGAATTAATTATCATTGTTAGATTTGATGACTATCTAAAGAACAGGGAATAAGAAAAGAGAGATTAAAATGAGAAGATAAAGGAGGAGATCAAAAGCATGATTAAGGTAAGGAGTGAAACCATCATACTAAACTTACTTTCTAAATTTTACTAATTTATAGTTGAAAGAAGATGATGAAAGTGTAGAATAATCTGTTGAATCATAGGAAAATTCTAAATCATTGAGAAATGCTTGGTTTCATAAATACTCTAAAAGTAATCTACCTCAAAGAAAGAAGAGAATCCTCAACATTCATCTTGAGAACTAGAAAATTGTAAAGAGGCTGATTGATATCAAACCTCATCCAGATATAATTTTACTCAAATAAACTACTCAACCTTTGGATTTGAGTACAATGCCATAGAATAATACTGCGAATGGAACTTAGAGATAAACTTTCTTGAATACTTAGAGAGACTTTATGAGGGATAATAAGGGAGCCGCCTCACCGTTTGAAGAACTAAGTAAAATGCAAAATGAGTCATTTATGATATAAAAAGAAAAGAGCTGTTTAAGTTTCATTAATGATTCACTAGGGGTAATTGAAGAGACTAAAAATAGTAAGAGAAACTCTATGGTCAATACGAGTAAAGTATTTCGCAGGAAAAATGATAAAAATCTATCCTAACTGGGGTTATACAACTTCGAGCACAGTTCGAGGCCAACTACTTCTACTTCAAGAAGTTAAGCTACAATGAAAAGACCCTCTACATCACAGGTCATGAAAAATGGGCTACAAAATGAATTGAAAAGTCTTGATCTATCTAAATTGGCGATTAATCCAAACTAGACTCAAGGATCAAGGTCTAATCCTTGGCTTAACAATTAAAATAATTCAATAAGCCAACAGTAATTTGAGCAGACTAATATTGTAAACACAGAAAGATAAAATTATGCAAATCAGAGTGAAGTAGACTCTTTCCTTCAGAGGATTCCAAATACTGCAAGAGAGACAGTTAAAGAAGATAATAATCAGACTTTGCAAGAATTCGCTTAAAAGAAGTCTTACACGAAATTCAAAAAACTTCTGGAGTTAAAGCACGTTAGAATACCCAAAGATGTTTCTGCTGTTGGATTTATTTAGAAACAGAAGTTCATTAACAATTCAGTGAGATTAGATCAGGAATCTTACGAGATGAGCAGAACAAGCAGACTATAGAAGAAGATAGATGATTATATAAATCAAGAGAAATCTATGTTGGTAAAGAAAAGAGATAAATTTATCAAAATGTAATGACATTTAATGATTAATAAACATGCTAACAACTGTTAAGGAGCTGATTATATTTATTCCCTAGTATTAATTATTACATCATTTTCACTAAAGTATTTTCAATAGTAATTTCTGTTGACTTGATTATTCCTAACAATATCAGATGATCTCGGCGAGAGATCTTTGCTTTTATAAGAGTTGGATTTATAAGAGCTTCCTCCTTCTCCATACGACTCTCTGTCATTAACAGTGTCTTCAAGTCTTGGTTTTTCTACAGTGCTAAGATATTTATTGTTTATCCAAGAGTCTGGCAATAGGTCTGAGAGACTCATTCCTTAAAGAAATCCTCTTCCACCGCTTGCACCCAAAACTTATTGACCAGTGTTTTACAATAGATTTTTATTGCTTTTACTACCTCCCATCAATTAAGTCTACCAAATCCCATCTTTAAGAACTTCTCCCTATTTACGCCCGAATTTCAATGTCTAGTTGTCAAGGTAATACTTCTAATGTTGAAGATCCTTTTGCTGATTTATCATGTATTAATCATAATTCTTATATTTTGGAACACTCAGTTTATTAGATCCCATTGCAAAATTAGGCTTGATGTTTAGAGTGGTAACATCATAAACAATATCCTAGAGCCTTCGAATTTCCTTTTCTCGTTCCTCTATTTTATTTTCCTAATCTTTCAACTAGAGTAAGTGATCTTTCTTTTCTTGCTTAAGATTGTAAACTTTGACTTATAACTCTCGCATTCTCACTGTACGCTCGTAAAGCTTCTTTCTCATTATGTATACTTCCTTATCCATCTTAAGTTTATTCTCTAATATCCTTATTAGATTATAGTCAATCTCTACTTTAATCCTCTTTTCAAGCTCTTAAAGATCATCTTCTTTGACCATAAACATTGCATATTCGTCATAAAGCTGATTAATCTCCTGATTGATTCTAGCTAATTTGATCTCCCTCTGAATATGTTCTTCCCTTAAATCATCATTATAAACAGCAATATTTCTTTCCATGATTCTTAACCTGTTGATAATCAGTGAAAGGATCTATAGAGTTTAGGTATCTGGCTTCAGATCAATGTCATCTGGAGTTGGAGGTCATACAACTTTTATGGGCTCATTTATGGTTTATTGCTAATCTTTACTTTCCTCATCAACCTTCTTTTGTTAATCATCTAGCTTAGGTGGTTGTATAATTTCTTATTCATTTGGTTTAGTATTCTCGCCTGTCTAATTTTAGACTTGTATCTCAGCTGGCTTATTTTGTAGATTTGTTTACTTTTACTACTCTGAACTAGGTTACTAATTTTCCATTTAAAAAATGATATTAGAGAAGTTATTGATTATTTCAATTTAATCAAAGAATAGTTGTTGCTATAATAATTTAATTTGAGGCTTGATTTAAAGAATGGAAGGAAATAATAATCAATAAAGTGGAGGTCATGCCATGATCGGAGATATTAATCCTTTAGAAGTATCTCTCAGTAGATAGCAGGAAATGATGAAAGGCTAGAATGCTTAATAAGAATTCCACAACTTATTGCAGGAGTATATGGGTAAATATAATTAGTTTTAAGACAATAATAGAGAAAATTTAAAGGAAAAAAGCATTCTTAACCTCTATGTCGCATTGTCTTTTATCGTAAATTTATTGGGTTAATTTTCTCTTTAGCCTAGTTACTGCTCCTTTATTGACTATAAATACTGCTCTACAATAGTCAGTTTTAGTGAACTCTAAAGTTATCTAAGATTTTCAAGTCAACTCTGTCAAATCAGCGGGTTAAAAATTGAGAGAAAGAACAACATCAAAGAACACTTTTAGGTTTGCCCAATTAAATGCTTTTAATAGAGATAAAGCATCTTCAATGAAGCTTAATTCTTAACTAGGTAGGTAAGACTATAGTCAAGTATTCTAATCTATTTTTCTCAGGTATGAACCTACCTTATGAAGCTCCAGTTTATCGATCCTATTTTGAGGCTTATCTCGGTCTTTACAAACAAGGAATAAGAGGTTTCTATAAAGGTAATGGAGTGAGATGCTTGCATCTTGTGCTATTCCACAGACTTAATACTGATTTAACTTTGTATTCTGAATCTACTTTCCCACAGCAAGTTAAGTAGCTTAAGCAGATTCCAATTCTTTAAGAGCTAATGTTGAGTTGTGTTGTTGATTTTGCATTACATCCACTTCATGTTGCTGAAGCTAGATTCATCATGCAAAATAGAAGAAAGAACTTTGCCATTTATCAAAGTATAGGTGACTTTTTTAGGAAATCATACACTGAGATGTTTAGGGGTATCATTCTTCATATTCCAAGAAATATCTGTATAGCAATGAGTAAGAATATTCTTTGGAAATAAAAATATAGCTGGATTGAAGATCCGAAATGAATAGAATATTTATACATACTATGCATAGAGTATATTCTTTCAAACTCTAGCTTATCCATTCCTCACAGTTTAAAGAAGATTAGAGTGTTAGGTAAGATTAGTTTTATCTCATAATATTTTTAGAGTAATATTGGAATTGCCTTACTTAAGAATAATGAGTATAGTGGATTCTTTAACGCAATGAAGAGAATTTATTCTGAGGAAGGAGCGTTGGCTTTTTACAGAGGATATTCTGCTCACATTTTAGCTGTAAAAGCAATTAAATTTGATTCTTATAGATTATGCTCTGGATGAGTGTGCTTCCCAAGCTTACTGATATAATGATGAACAAAATACCTATATTGAGTGATATCATTGGAAACAAATCTGAGTCTCCAATCACCACCAGAGATCCATATGGCTTAGATGATAACGATGAAGATGATGATTGATTTGATAATTATTTCAAATAGCAGATTGCCAGAATTAATAAATTAAATTTCTTTAATGCTTTGTAATTTAAATAAATAAATATTTCTTAAATAAAAATGTCAACTGCTTCAGTTGCAAGAGTTATCTCTGAAGGTTCATAAATCATAGACTATTTCGAAGAGGAAAAAGAAAAAATTGAAAGAAAGAAGCTAAAGATGATGAGCAAAGAACCAATCAGCAATGATATTTTTAAGGCTGGTCTTTCGTGTTTGGGTAAGACGTTCAATAATGCTAGACATGCCTATCTCACATTGAACATCTAAAACAATAATTTGGTATCAATAGTGGTAAGTTTTAGATTAGAGAATATTTAATTTGCATTATGATATGAGAAATTGCTTAATCATTCTAAATCTATAGGGTATTGAAAGATACAAATATCTCCAGAACGTGGACGTTTCAAATAATAAGCTTATTCATCTGAAAGATTTATCTCACTTAAAGCATCTGATCAAGCTCAAAGCTTCTTGGAATCAACTCAGGAAAATGTTTGACTTTGATCCTCCAGCCAACCTTGAATGGGTTGATTATTCTGGGAATGCTATTAACAAGATTGAAAATTGTGATTAAAACATTTACCTTAAGTATCTGAACTTAGACAGCAACAATATTCAATAAATTGAAGGTCTGAATCACAATAAATGCCTTAGAGTAAGTTCAATTTTATATATATAATTTGAAATTCTAGACTTTATCATTAAATGGAAACTCAATTGATACTATTGAAAATCTAGATGGATTATTCATAGAGGAGCTGTTTCTTCAATCAAATAGAATTAGGAAAATTTCAGGTATAGAAAATCTCACTGTACTTAAAACTCTTGATCTTTCTAAGAATCAAATTAGCAGAATGAAGGGGATCTAAAATACAGAAAGTTTAAGGTTCTTATACCTTTCATTAAACTTAATCGGTAAAATTGGCCAGCTCGTTTACGTTGAAAATTTACCATTGCTTACTGAACTTGATTTATGCTTCAATCCGATTCAAAACAGGAAATACTATAGATTTTAGGTATTATTCCATATACCATAACTAAGATAACTTGATGGAGTTGAGGCTTTGAGCGAGGAAAAAATTAAAGCTGAAAACCTTCATGGTCTCGATCTTAACGATAGAGAGCTTATTTTCCAAAGTTTGTTACCAGAGGAGAAATTCGTAGATAGAAGAATTCATGTTTTGTAAGATATCCCAATGGAAAGTGAAAGCGAGCCTGAAAATATAGACTTTATTGAATAAAGAATTGATCCTAAGGTCGGAAGTAAAATTTACAAAATGTTTAAATTCATTTAGTGATTGGAGGATCGAGAGAGTTTAGCTCAATCGGCTCATAAGGAAGATTAAAAGGAATGAAAAATACCAATAGTGCTCATAGCATGGGCTCAAGAATGTCATCAGCCAGAAATAAGGGTCAGACTCCCAGAAGCTCTGTAGGTTAAGCAGATAAATATGTTGGTGAAATTCTCCATCGAGTTAACTTTGAAGATGGAAAATCAGTCAACTATTACCTTTAATATTGATTTTAATAAATTTGATTATTTATATTTGCTGAATTCAATTGAACGGGGTTTTGGGGTTTTGGGGTTTTGGGG
>CCKQ01017348.1:0-12374 GCA_000751175.1 Stylonychia lemnae
CCCCAAAACCCCAAAACCCCAAAACCCCAAAACCCCGTCATTAAATATCACAGGATAACATTAGATTTATCCAAATAAATTTAAATTCTCATAATTAAAATAATGAAGTTATTATAGATACAAAGAAAGTCTCTAGATCTGAGGGATTAGAAATGGGATCTCTCAAAATTGAAATACCTATTGCTTATTTATCTGATAACATTTAACCATATTAATGCGACACTCTTGGTAAACATGGATATTGATATAGATCAGGGTGACTATATGGTTAATTCTTAGTGTGTTTATGCTTTCCAGGTCATTACAGATAGGTAAATTTGAAATATTGTTAATGTTTTCCCGTAGAGCTCAAGCTGGAACAGATGTTACAGTTAAAATTCCTATTGACCTACAAGTTATAGCAACTGCTGGCTCAGCTATTGGGAAGTGTAGAGAGGCAGCTTATTCAAGTGTCACCAACTCCTACTAAAATGCTACAATATCCAATTGCATCTATAATGAGTACATTGGCTATTCAGCAATAACGTTCAAGATCAGCTAGACTTATAGCGATATTCAAGCTTATTATTTCTACGTTGGACTTATAAGGAATCCTCCTAGTGTCAGATATACTGATTCGTTTGAGGTGGCTCTTACAAACGGATACCCAACTGGTTCTTTCAACTAAGGTCTAATTTTAAATTACATCCCGAATAAGATTTACAGCGCCACACTTACCCACAACTTAGTCCAAGCTGGTACCACAGATACCTATACATTTAAATTCAAAATTACAAATAACATCCTTTAAAGAGGGTTTCTTCAATTAGTATTTCCATCACCTTGGACCAGTGCCCCCTAGACTATTCTTAGTATGACAGGAGTGAATATTTATGGAGCTACGAAATCTGGATTTTCAGTCTAAACACCAATAACTTAAACTGTTACCTATAGTTCTCTATTCGACCTTTCGGGGGTAACAGCTGATGCAACTAAATTTATTACTTTAACAATAACAGGAATCAATAATCCAAGTTCAATCCAAACAACAGGATCATTTTCTATAACAACCTTAGACGATGCAATGCAAGAAATAGATCAGATAACTACAGGATTGACGATTGCAATTACTCAGCCTGGTCTCTTGACCATTGATAGTTTTACTGTCAATGATAAAACTGTCGATGCTTTTACTTTAATTTAGTTTACGATAACACCCTCAGCAAAGTATACAAGTGGAGGTTACATTGAGGTAACTTGTCCTGCAGCTTACATGTCAACTTCAACCACAGTTTCTTGTGTCGGTATCTTAGGTACTCTTGGCTCATCTACTTGTACAAGATTGAACAGCTAAACAATAAGATTTACTAGAAATCTTTCAAGTGGACTCCTTGTTTCATTCTTCTAAATATCATTTAGCGTTGGTAATTTTAGAAATTACCTTGGAGTAGTTACAAATACTCCATTTACTATATCATTTAAAGAAGCAGATGGAAGTACAGTAGCATAATCAACAACAGGAGTCATTTATACAACTGTTGCAGGAACAGTTACAGTAACATCGGCAATAAGAGCAACAACTGTTCTTACTGTAGGTCTTAGTGGTGCTTAATATACTCTCACTTTCACTTGCAAAACTAGAGTACCTACTGTCGGTAGATTTGTATTTACTTTCCCAGATGAGCAGGTAGCTTACTCAGCTACAACTACATGCTAAGATGCAAGTGGGAATGATCTTGCTTGTACCTTAGCTTAAGTATCTGGCACATTTACTGCAACTATTGCAGCTTCTAAGTATTGTACTACTGAATGTCCAGCAGGCTCCACCTTCACAATGAAGCTAATTAACGCAAAGAATCCAAGTTATATAAACAGTCCCTTGACTAATTCAGTTTAGATATAGACTTAAAATTTGTTTGGAACAAACTATGTGACAATTGATTAAATCACATCAGGAGTTTACTTTACTAATAGTTTAGTTCCAGGAACATTGCTAAACATGAATTTAGCAAGATCTGGTTCAGCATTAACAGGAGCAGTCCCTATATATACTCTAAGCTTTTAAACAGCTACGATACTTCCAAACGGAGCAGTTTTCTCAATAACTTTTCCTCAAAATACTGCTTATTACAGTAGCACTGCAACTATTACATGCACAGTGCAAGCTTCAAGTAAAACATGCACATCTACAGCTCTTGGAACTGATTCTACTTAAATTTCTTCTGTCTTAATTTCTTCAGCCTGTTCTTCAACAACATGTGCTGCACTTACAACTTACTCTGTCGTCATCACCAATTTTGTAAATCCATTCAGCACACTTGCCAATAGCCTCGTTGCTTTTACAATTCAAACTAAAGTTTCCTCTTCAAATGGATTAGTTGATTCAGGAACTTTTAATGCAGCCTAGCTTAGTTTGAATCCTAATGTGCTTACTGTTGCACTTACAGCCCCAACCACTCCAATAATTGTAGGAGATATTACTAGTTATACACTCACAGTTACTAATCCCACTAATAAAATCCCATCTACTACTGATTCAGGCAGATTAGAGGTGATTTTCCCTTCATAAGTTGTGATCTAGTCGACAACTTGTTCTGCCTAAACAACTACAATTACTTTGACTTGTGTGGCCAGCATATCCACCTAAACTGTCACAGTCACTAGTGCAACTGAGTTATCAAAAGGATAAACAATCACAATTCAACTCATAAATAATGTTTAGAACCCTAAAACTGGAGCTACATCATCTGCATTCACATTTAATACATATTTTGGCTCTGCGAGAATAGATACGAGTACTTCTCTTACTATTAAGCCTGATACCTTTAATGAGATTAAAAATACTGCAAGTTCTAGAGATGTTGTAACAGTCAATACAGGTATCAAATTGACTATTTCTTTTTCTACAACGAATCCTATTCCAGCTAATGCATAAATAAAATTCTATATTCCCACAGATTAAGCTTTAATAGATACCACTACTTTTGGAGCTACTGATATGTCAGGAATCGGCTCTGTGGGTATTGTCACAACACTGGCTGGTCCAACTTCAAACTACAATACTTTTACCTTGAAAGAATGGTGTTCAGATGATAATGGAGGGCTTTCATGTCCAAATACATTTACTTCTAAAGTTTAAATATCAGGAATGAAAAATCCAGCAAATGCGAGATTTCCAACTAATTCAATTAAAATAGAGATCTATACATCTGCTGGTGACAAAATTGATGCTGTATCTACTGATATCTATACAATTCCTATGTGTAATTATGGAGCAATGCAAGGAGTATTAATTGCAAGGACAGTAAATACAGTAGGTTTAGCAACAACTTATACTTTCACATTTTAAACTAATTCAAATGGTGATTTAGGAACAACCGGATTTGTCAATATTCTATTTCCAGTGGCATTTTTATTTGACAAAACTTCACCAACTCCAACTTGCACAGTCAAGATTTCTGGATCAGCAGCAGCTGCAACTAGCACCACCTGTACTCCGACAAAGGTGGCTGATCCAAATAACATGGGCAATTATATTTCAAGAATAGTAGCAAGTTTGCAATGTGGAACTCTAAGTTGTGGAGGAGCATAGACCTATGAGTTTTCTATCATAGGGTATTCTAATCCCTTTAGCACTAAACCAAGAGATGGATAGATTATTTCAACATCTACTAGTACTGGATCAGGAGCAACTGCTGAAATTAAGAATGTCCTAGATCAAGTTATAGGAACTGACATCTTAAAAACTCAACTTTCAGATTTCACAGCTGGCACAATCACAGTGACATCCTTAATCAGGACAGTTCTTAACGTTGATGCAACAACCAATATGCAGTTTTCATTGACTTTCCCAACAAAACTAGAAAAGAGTGGAATCATTCAAGTATCAGTGCCTTCTACCCAATTCGTTCCAAATGGAGATAACTTCTAATACCAACAATCAACTGGAACAAGTACATGGGGATCTAGCCAGACTCTGTAAGTATCAACCCAGAGTTCAACCGAGACAGTATTCATTATAAAAGAGTGGTGTAGTGGGTCTAACTAATTCTGTACTGAAAGTTAGGCTTTTAAATTCCAAATTGTAAAAGGATTTGCCAACGTAGGTTATGTGAGCACTCCTACTAATTTCTTTACAATCTCAACATACACTAGAGACAATTCTTATGTTGTTGATACTGTGACCAACGTTCAAGCTACTCCTGCTGTAATTCCAGCTGCCATCACAGTATCAAGCATTACTTTTAGCACTGCCTAAGCTGCAATCTCTGGAATAACAGTCGATATCAATTTGAAATTTGGTGCTACAATTAAACCCACCGTATATGTGTTGCTGACATTCGATACAGAATTTATTAGAAAAGATGCTGGAGATATTACCTGCTTTTATGTTTACGGAGGTGTAGAATCTTCAAGAACTTGTACTATAACTCAAACCTCGAGTGTAATAAATACAATAAAGATCGATAATTTCTGCACAACAGCTTGTGATGATGCTTTAAGTTTTACAATTAGACTCAAGAATGTAGTTAACAGACTCTATGTTGATGCTTTTTCTGGAAATCTATTAATAGAAACTAGATATGATACATCTACAATAGTTGGTACAGTCACCTATGGATTATCTAATGTAGCTACTCTCTCACCTGGTTAATTGACAGCTACTTCAGTAACAAGAAGCAAGGCAACCTAAGGAGTGGCTGCTGACTACACTATTACTTGGACTATTCCTGGATACTTGATAGACGACTCCCTAGTAGAAATAAGACTACCTCTCAACCAAGTAATCTTATCAACAGGGGCTGCCTTCACTTTTAAGGATGCATCAAATGCCAATGCACTTACCTTTTCTGTAGCAAGTGGAAGTCCTACTGCTGTATACAATATTGCCCAAGGTACTGAGTGGAAGTGTACAGGTACTTGCTCTGCAGGAGTTACATTTACTGTGACAGTCTCAAATGCTAAAAATCCTTTCATTCAATCTACCAACTATGATGCGTTTGTAATCATTCATAAGAGAACCGATGGAAAGCTAATATTTTAATCAGCCTCTCCTTTAAATGCCTCTCCAGATTTGGCATTTGGAGTTATTGATACCATTACAATTACTCATCAAAATCAGGCTTATGTTTCAAGAGCTACTGAATATGTTTTCCTATTTACAGTTCAAGATGACATTCCATAGGGAGGAAAATTAAAAGTGACATTCCCAGCAAGCAGAGCTCTATAGTATACTACCACAACAATGTCATGTTCTGTTGGTGGTTCATTATACACTTGCACTCCAACTTTTGCTTCTGGAATCCTAACAAATGTAATTGTTTCTGGAATTTGCCCATCTGCAGTTTGCACAGCCCCTATAGTTTATACAATGACCTTGACAGGAGGAATGAAAAATCCAGCATCAGTTCCTCTCACCTAAACTGGGTAATTTGTTCTTGAAAGTATAAGTTCCTCTAATTTCATAGTAAGTTAGGGTAAACTAGATCACTCAAAAGTTACTAACATCCTTCCAGAGCCAATAGTAGCAAATATTACTAGATCTTCTCCTTATATGGCTGCTGTTAATGACTACAGAGTTTGGTTTGAAACAATAAATACTATTCCTACTGGTGGTTACATTCGAGTTATTTTCCCAATCGATTAGGTTCTAACTCCTACCAATGGACCAACTTGCAAAATTGATTTTGCACTTACTACACTCTAATGTCAGATAGTTTTTAAACCCACCGGATTTGTATGGGTAGATATAAAATCGCCATGCACAACCAGTTGTGCAGCAGGATATTCAATCTAATTATTGTTCTAATCATTATAAAATCCCTCCTCGTTCTTATCTAATTCTGGAACAAGTTCCTGGGGAGTATATACAATGAATTCAAACAAAGAATATATTGATGGGTAATACAGTGGCTTGAAGGCAACTCCAGACCTAATTGGTAAAACAGCAATTATCAAAGCTATAGAAATTGAAGACACCACAGTCTTGAGTAAAACATATATGACTTTCTTGATTGTACCAGGAGCATAGTTCACTAGTGAAGCACTATTTGATTTTTATTTCCCAGATCAACTTTCATCTTACTATGGCAACAATATTTGTTATGTCGTGATTGGAAGTTTCGTTGGAATGAGTTGCCAATTTTCTTTCTACCCTTCTGGCTACATTTAAAAAGTAATTCTTTCAAAACCATGTCCTTATGGATGTGAAGAAACAGGAATCTATTTGTTTAAGATTCCCATCCAGAACAGAATTGATAACTTCCAAACTTCTGGAACATTTACTTTGATTGAGAGGTACTCTGAAGTCGATGTTGGAATGGGCACTCTGCTTAACACACTTACTATCGTTCCTGATTTCATTTCAGATTTTTATATTACTAATGATGGTAAAAATACTGTGTAGCAAGAGTCTAAAATATACCTTTCTTTCAAGGCTGTAAATTATGTACCAAATAAAGCTGGCAAGGGAAGAATAAGAGTCGTTATTCCTTCTCAACTGACTCCTAATTCAAACTCATGCTAAATAAGAGTAGATGGAGATCCAAGTAGGGGAACTTGCAGTATCAGCAATAGAATAATGTTGATTTACCATACTTCATCTACTATTGTTGGGTAAAATCTAACAATTGAAATAAGTAAAATTTACAACCCATCAACAACAAGACCAACTGATCCGTTCCTTGTTTACACCGAAAGAGATTCCCAAAATACTGGAACTTATTATCAAATTGACCAGAATATTGTCAATATCACCTATAATGTTACTGAAATGCTAACACTCTTGGACATTGCAATTACAAGATCTGCAATGAATGATTAGACAGGATATTAAACTGGATAGACAACTCAACTGTTTTTCAACATGTAACTAAGAAATGCTCTTGAATCTACCTCAAGCATTATTGTTCAAATGCCATTAGCAGCTTAAGCAATGATAAGCCCATCGACGTCAACTGCAACTTGCTATTCAACAGATTCAAAAGGAGTTAATTAAAATCTGTTACTTTGCGAAATTATTACTAGCAATAGAACAATTATTGTGAGAAACTACTGCTAAGTATCAGCATGTAAGGCTAAATCTAAAGTTTATTTCAAAATGTACGATGACTTCATTCAAAACTTTAATTATGTAATTGATCCCTTAAATGGAACAACTGATTCAATGCTAGTTAGAACTACTACAAAGGAGGGCTACTACTTTATTGATCAAACATCAAAAGATGTTTTTATCAAGCCAGATTTAGTTCCAACTTATTTGATTTTGCCAAGTCCAGAAATCATTAGAACAAATAATGTTATTAATAGGAAAGTTAGCTGGGTTCTTAGTTTCAAATTAAACAAAAATTCTGTCCCATAAGGAGGTTATATAGTACTTACAGTTCCAAGAAATGTTTTATTAACAATTAAGAACTCCTCTATTGATGTTAAGAATTACGATACTTCAGTGATATTCCCCAACTTTACCTAAAACTTATACAGCGATGGACTATCAGTTTAAAATGTAACAATCAAAAACTTCTGCAACAAGACAACCGGATGTCTTGTAGGATCCGCTTACTCACTTTTAATTGATTGGATTAAAAATCCTATCTCATAACTTGGAAATATTGATACGGCTATTAATATTAGCGTCTTCACAAAAGAAGGCTATGCTGTTGAAAAAGGAGTAACTCCACCAGTTTACAAATTATTCTCAGAACTGATACCAGTTAATATCTAAAACTTATACATTAGGCCAATAAATCCAATTCCAAATGTAATCACTAACTATGAATTCTCATTCTCAGCTGATGCGGAATTCAATATTACAGACCAATTAGTTATAAATTTCCCACCAGAAATTGCAGTATTCCCAAAAGTTACAACTAGTAGAATGCTGGCTGCTTCTAGAAAATGTGTGTCTATGTTCTAACCATGGGTTTAGTTGAACTGCTCTTAGTTATCAAATAATTCAATTTTAATAAAAGGGCTTTTCACTAATAATTTTGAGCAATACGGAGTGAGAATTTATGATGTATAAAACCCAATAAATGCTGGTTCTACATCAGGATTTTTAGTTGAAGCTCAAAGCTAATCTGCATTAACTATAGCAAGTAGATCTACCAATACCAGAATAACAATCTATGAAAAGATTGATGATCAAAGTAAATGCAATAAAGTTTGTGGTTCTTGCGCTGGAACTACTGCTACATGCACCACATGCAAAAATCCTTCTAAATATCCTATCTTTAGAAACTACGCTTGTGTTGATAACTGTGGTGATGGATATTTCTTTGACGTAAATAACCTACAATGTGTTCAGTGTCATCATGGTTGTTCAAAATGCAGCGGTCAAGGAAACAATCAATGCTTCTCATGTTCAACAGGATATTTCATGGAAGATGGATAGTGTGTGCCTTATTGTACCAAAGGATTAATAGAAGATACGATCAACAGTTAATGTAGATAAAGTAATTCTTCACTCTGTGATTCAAATTGCCAGACTTGTTCTTTGACTAGCAATTTCTGTTTAACATGCAAATAAAATTCTAACTTCCCAATTCTTGATACTTCAGCTGGAAAATGTATTATTGATGACTAAAATCAATGCAATTCAACTCAAGGCTCCAGATTCTTCATAGATTAAACTACCTAAAAATGCTCTGTTTGTAATGGGCTTTGCAAGACTTGTGAAAGAAGTGAAAATATTTGCACATCTTGCTGGGAATTCTAGTTAAACAACATCGTAAATGAACTTTATGAAACTTGTGTTGATGTCTGTGGTCTAGGAACATGGTATAATAAAGACTAAAATCTATGCTCATATTGCAATTCAGTATGTTTAATTTGCAGTGGATATGAATCTGATTAATGTTTAGTCTGTAATAAAACGCCAGAAGCTAGATAACTATATCTTTTTGAAAACGAATGTGTGCTTCAATGTCCTCAAAGATATTTTGTAAATGATATCAACAATGAGTGTGAATAAGGTCAAGCTCAAATATTATCATTCTCATTCTTATTCATGTTTATCTCAGTCCTTTTAGGCATTGGATTAGTTATAGCTTCAATGGTTAAAACGAAAAATAAGAACAAAACTACCGACATTATTTATGCAATTATCAGCGCAATTGAAGCATTTAATCGTCTGTTTTTACTGGGTAACATGTGGTTTAAATCTAATGTCTTTGCATTAGCAGTTTGCTTTATGAACTTAATAGCTACCTGTGCAATTGCGGTTTTCTTCAACTTTTTGTTTATGACACCGATTTATGCACATTCACCACATTTTAGAACTTTGTACAAGAAATTCTCACTTTCTTATCAAACCATTACCTGTATTAGTTACTTCTCAGGAGTAAACATAATGAGATTGCTTTGTTCTGGCTTCCTTAATGTTGAATCTCTATAATCTGACCTGAACAATTGGAAGTTCTTCTTAGTTCCGTTAAACACGATGGCTAATTTCACAGTAATATTCACTCTAATTTAGACAGCAATTAATGTGTTCATCATAATGACTTTAACTATTGCAGATGATGCATTTGTATTTGCCATACTGGGACTCTTCTTAAATGTTATCATGGTAATAATTCAAATCTTCAAACACCTCAATGTAAAGACTTTCCTGATAAGACGTTCCTGAAGTGAATAAGACTGAGTCATTATGATATTAAGATTAAGTAATTTTTATTAGTTAATAAACTCAATTAAATTTCAAAATTTTTTCAACTTAATTCTCTAGTTTCATAAATCCTGTACCTTGACTTAACAAGTCCTGAAAGCTCTTCTCTGTAGTCATAATTGTATAAAAACTTATTTTCTTCATAGCTAAAATTGATAAATTTTCAAGATTAATTTTTACTTTCTCTTCATTTCTTTGAGTTGCTCTATTATCTCTAGGAGTGCATCTAAGATTATTGGTTGTCGATCTCTAAGCATATTGAACTAATCTGTTAGAGTTTTCAAGTAATGGTTGAGAAGTTTAGATTCCTTTGTCTCAAATCTTTTACTTTTAACAACTTTCTTTTGCTAACAAAAAATTAATGAGATTAATTTTACAAATTTCTTTGCTTTTTTAATATAAAATATTGCGATATCTTAGCCTGAAATAGCTTTTAATACTGACTCTCTAGTAGTGACCCACTTTGACTTCGTCAAGATGATTAGTATTAAAAATGCAGCTATTGAGACCCAGAAAATTGCGTTCACAACAATCAATAAGCCATAGAAATAATTATCAACAAATAAGGCAGATTTCAGACCTCCCTTTTTCAATAGAAGTAGGAAAGAAGTAACCACAATAGTGCACGACAGCATAAATATTAAAACATTTGAATTAAAGCTCCTATATGGCCTTGTTGCTATAATATAGAATACAAATAATGTCATTAACCCAACTGTGATTCCAATTTTAGCTTGGCTTTCCGGCATTGATGCATGAACAATCATGAGAACGAATTAAAGCCCATTAAAAATAACTCTATGATACATTTTAACAACTTCTCCCTTAAAAGATGAAAAAGTGTAGAAGAATCTAGTACTCCACATTTCAGAAATTCCTAGAGCATATTCTATTTCTTTCTTAACCAAATACTCTTCGTGAAGTAAATTTGATACCTTTTCTCTATAGAGATGTAAAGCTAGTATTAAATTATAGCCAAAAGCAACCAGAAATGTTAAAAGTGCTGTAAACAACATTGCAACATATTGATTTGTTTCCAAGTTACACTTAGCCACTTATATTGCTTCCTTTGATGAGTAATATTGGCAAGTAGAATATTCTATTAAATTCATAAATAGTGGGAAATAGATAATCTCTAAAAACCAAAACCCATATTTCATTGATTAGCCATTACTCTTGCATTTAGGCAAGATGCACAATTTCTGGAACTGAAATCCAAATTTAGAATTCATTATCTTGTTTCTCTGCTTTATAGTCCCGAAGTATATTCTAGAAAATAAAACAGTGCAAAACGATACTGTAATAACTAATACTAGGAAAATCACATATCCAATCAAGTTAAACCCACTCAATCTCATTGATTGAATTACAGAATAGTATTGATCTGCACTGATCATAAATTGAAATGAGCCTGTGAAAAAGAAAAATAGTCCAGACCAAACCCTTCTTGACTAAAAAGGCCAAACCTCATAACATATCATCATCAGGTATCCATAGAATTGAAAAAATCTGATTATCATTACTATTTTCTCTTCCCAAAATAGAGAGATATTGATATTTCCCATTTTACTCTCTATGATTTCGGAATTAATCTAATCTGAGTAATTGCTTTCTCCTTATGTCTCCTCCTCTACTTCTTACTCCTTTTCCTTTAATGGAGAGTTTTCATTTCCCTAAGATGTGTTGACGTCAGATTAATTATGAGCTGAAGAATTTAGTCTTCGATCATACACACCTGATTTTCCTTACAATCTCTTTTGATTATAGTCTCTAAGATTAAAGCTCGTTGTGTTACTGCTTTTCTAATAATTTGATTCTGAAACCTATTCTGAATTCGAAGTTCCTGGTCTTGGAGGAAGCATCTCAGATCTTGCTTGAATCGACATCAACGGATTATCAATGCCTTATGATTCCAATTAGTTTCTTATATTTTGTCTAGGTGATTCTTGCTAAATTTCAAAATGATCGTCTTTAACTTCCTCCACTTACTAGTCGAAACTATCGTTCATAGTTTATTTAAGGTGTAAATTTTTAATTCAATTTAATTTAATAGAGTGAGAGTATTATAATTATAAAGATGATAGGAAAATTACTTTAAAAGACAAGAAATGATCTCTGGTAAGGATTGATTGCTGTGTCTGTTAAGAAGGAGTATAACATCAATGATGCTGCAAAGAATGTATCGGGACATAATCTACCAAAGGCCCCAGAGAACCCTTACAGAAAGAGACCATTAAAGCTTAAATACGACAAAAATGATTATCACGCTTTCAGATTACCTTCAGAGCAAGCTTTCTTACTCGGTGGATTTGACACTGAAGACCTTTTCGGGAAAAGAAAGGGCATTAATCACTCACCTCATATTAGATCTCAACTTGATTTAGACTCAAATCTTGTTTGGGCATATTTCTTGTTCTGTGTGTTAGCTCTTGGATTAGAGTATAAATATCATGATGAGTTCGTTGTTCTCAGACAAAACTTCCTCAATCATGATATGGGTAGATTTACTGAGGAAGACTTCAAGTGATAAAAAAAATCAGGTGAAGTTCATCATTAAAGTTAAGAGAGACAGCAATATTCGTCGAATATCATTCTCATTATTTAAATAATAATTTTCCTATTACTCTGCCTCTCAATTCTTAAAATTTAGCCATTACATAATTCTCAACTTTCGCTCAAATATTCACATTTTGGGGTTTTGGGGTTTTGGGGTTTTGGGGTTTTGGGG
>CCKQ01017419.1:0-13757 GCA_000751175.1 Stylonychia lemnae
CCCCAAAACCCCAAAACCCCATTAGAATAAAATTATCAAGATTTGTGAATTATGCATAGAATTAGATATAATTACTAATAAGATGCAAAATAATAAGGAGACATAGGTCAAGACCAAAAGATTTTTCACGTCGTAGACTAATACCAAACTCACTTCTAAGTATTTGGTTGAGAGAAACTACTTGCTTTCATCAGTAAAGAAGCTACTGGTTGTAACAGACACGGATGTGATTCTGTATCCTACGAACTAATTCCTGGAAAGGACAGACTAGATACCATTTACAGATTTTTAATCGATTTAAACCAATGATAGAGACGATAAAGAGTTTACAATCATCACTAAGAATAATACCTACCACACATTCTCTTGCTTGGAAAGAAGTAGGCTTCTCACGGAATTGTATCTCTACTTTGTAAGTCATGATTGATGAAAATTATTTTTGATAGATGCCCTACTCCAAATAAGATCAAGAGAATGAATCTGGCCAAGTCTAATTCAAATTTCAGGAGAGAGTCATCCACTAGAGAGACATCTATCATGAAGAAGAGTCATCCAAGAGCGCCATCTTCACAATATTCAACAGTCTTATAGAAATAAGCTACAAAATGAATTAAAGAGGTGACGACTTTATGTTTTCATCAAAGGCCAACATGATGAGTGGCGTGGATCTTGGTAGCACCATATCATTGAGAGGTGGTGATACTTCTAAAATTTCAAGTGTTGAGAACCAATTAGTTATACTTTTGATTGAAATCCAAAGTCTTAGATCATTAGAGAGCACTCTCTATATAATGAAGCATGTAAGTTTTTACTTTGCTAAGATTTGTTGCATAGAACATGGATATATACAAGTTTGTATTTCCATCTCAAGAAAAACTAACCAAGGCTATCACTACTATTTTGATGAATGCTAAAGCATATATGAACTACTAGGTTCAGTATAAAAAGGAAGATGAAAAGAAGGCAAAGAAACAGCTGCTAGAATAGAAGATGCCGAATGAATCAGAGTTTCAAACAATTGAGGTGGAATTCTTGAATTAATTCTACAAGACTGAGAAAGAACAACCTGTTTATATTTTTGAGACAGAAGGTCACCTATTTTAAGAAAACGATCTACCCACTATTCCTGTCCAGATTAGATTGACTGAAGATTATTTGATGGTATTTGAATCACTGAACTCGAAGATCAAAATCAAATCACTTGCACAACTCAAAGATCTCAAATATGTCATCGTAAATTAAGACTCTCTCCTTAATGCCGATGATGTTAACTTGATATTTTCATAGAAAAATGGATTCTATCAAGAACTGTCAATGAAAATTCAAAAAACTGATCAATTTTTATCAGCAACAATAAGCCTGAGAAATTTAGTAGCTCCACCAAAATATAGTCTTTAAATCTTTATGCACGAGCCAGATTTCAACCAAAGAATACAAGGCTTTAAATACGAAATTGATTCAGAGTATGAAACCTCGATCTTTAGAAAAGCCTAGGATGCCATGATTGATGCAAGAGAAAAAAATGAAGTTGAGAGTGCAATGGAGGCTTCTATTATTAACTAGATTATTATGAACTCGAGTTTTGTTAGCATGTAAAGACTTCCTGGACTAAACATGAAAATATTTGCTGAGCAATTGATAGATGCTGATATCAAAGAATATTTGGAATTTGAAAAGAAAAACTGCTAGGATGAGGAGTTTTATGACTCTGAAGAATCAGAATCTGATACAGAAGAAGACACAAGAAGTGATGAGTCAGGAAATAATCAGGAGGAATAATAGGATGATAATTCTTACTATAGTGATGAAGAATAGTATCAAAAGTAGAGAAAAAATGATTAAGTTAATTTCATCGAAACAGAAAAATAAAGTAAGTACCAAGCACTTATTAATGAATTTTAGAGCAATAGAAGTAAATTGTAATGAATCAAAAGATTTCAAGAATTTTAAGTTTGCTAAGGCTTAGTCTGAACTCACAATAAGTTTTTGGCGAAATTATTAATGATCATGAATAGTTAATTAAAAGAGTAATCTTAATTTCATAACTCACTCACATTTCAGGTAATGGATCTACTTAAATCTCATAACCCATACATTGTTTATATGGCTACTTAGGTTATTTATGCTCTTATATATGTAAGTATTATTAATATTAATTAATAATTTCAACAGAACTTTAACCCTAATGAAGCCAAGCTCGAAATGTAAAACAAGAAGCTCTTGCTTAAGGGAAATTTCAATATAATCAAAGTACTCAAGAAGAGATTGAATAAGTATCGAAAATTGTTTGAGAAGAATGGCTTAATGAAAAGCTTACATTTGCTCAGCTATACATAGATATTGTTTACGTATCTCTCAAAAAGAAAGGAAACAACATCTGTTGAGGATTACAAGTTCATAATAAGTGAAATTTGCAGTGAGCAAGATGATAAAAAGCTTTTACAGATAATTGATAGATTGAAAATGACTGAGCACTTTTGGTTTACTTTGTAATACTCTTAAATCTCAAATGTAACAATTTCATTTTTTGTAATTTATTTAGGATTTGCTTACATTTTTGCAGAGGAATGAGTCAATTAAGTTTTATGAGATGCAAGCAAGTATTATGATTTTTACAGTTCAAATAGTCTATCACATATACTTACATCTAGCATCTTAACTAGAAATTCAAAGAAATGAGAGTCTGAGATTCATTTCTAAAATTCTTTACAAGAATAGACGTAATCATATTAAATATCAAATACTTTTAGATGGAGTGAACGTATTACTCAGAATATTTAAGAAGAGCTTATTCCTTTAAGTTGAAACTTCAGCAGAGCTGTTTAAAAACTATAATTGGGATGAATACGAGTGGAGTTAATTCTTTAAGATTATTCATTCAGGAAACTTAGATAAGCCTGAGGTTTAGTGGAATGATGGCGTTAAGTAAGAGCTAGTTCAGAATTTAAAGGAAGAAGTAGATAGATTTATGAAAGAAAAGCTCAAGCACACCTACATCATGTCTGATTCTTTTAGGGAACTATTGCATCCAGTCCACTATTACGATGCTGATCATTAAATTAAGTCAAGAGTTAAAAATCTAAAGTGGAATTACAATGAATTTAGGGTTAATTTTTCAGTTGATAGGAAAATGTTTAGAGTTTGGAAGTACTATCTTTCTAGACTTCTCGTAGAAAACGGTGAAAAACCAAAGATTGATTTGAAGATCTAGAAATCAAAGCTAATGATATTTTGGGATGAACTACAACAATAATTTATGCCTTCTGAGTCTGTTGAGGAAAGAGAAATTATCTTAAAAGTCATGATACTACTTTACAGCAAGAATTATCATATTATTCAGGAATTCAGAACTTTACCTTATTGGCTTAGACTATTGAGACTCAAAGAATATAAAAGATCTCATTTCCTAATTCTTCAGTTAATAATTACAATCTTAAGTGTTCAAAACTAAGAAATTGCAGAGATAAATTATGAATCTTTTATTGAAGCTGATGGTTTAAACATAGTCTTTAACTGTTTAAACTTTACCTTCAAGGAGTTGAAAGTTAACATTGTAGATGTATTCGATAATGATTCAGAAAATGAAAGAATTATGCACACTCAGCTTCAAAAGAAGGAGTCAACCAAAAATGTAGGTGAAATTAAGAACTACACAGATTGCATTAAAGATGCATCATTCATTTAGGATAATTCTACGAATATCAATATTGGTATACTATCTTTGAAGATATTAGACTTGATAATGAGGAAAGATCTAAATGCTCAGATATATCCCTTGTCAAAGGCAAAGCAATTTATTTTGCTAGAGGATAATGTCTCGATTCTATCACAGCTACTTTTGATTTAAAATAAAGACTTAACAAGAGAGACCTTCAGCTTTATTGAAACTCATTTTTCATCCCAATATTGCATGTACAAGTTCAAAAGCACAGGAATAGTAGAATTTCTAATTATGTACTTAGACTCAGAGTTATCTAAACAAGCAATGAGTTTGCTTTAACTAATGCAAGAAGTGTCCTTTGATTACAATGATAATTTGAATCTAGAAATGTTCTATGAAGGGGACGATTTAAAGATGATTCATCAGGACCATTCTGGAAACCTTAAGAACTCAATTTTCTTGCGATATTTGCCTCTGCCACTTGTTATAAAAGCAATCTAGCCAGGAAACACAAATGAATTTATCTAAATCTTTTAAGAGATAAGCTATGAAAAAGCAACGCTTATCTGGAATAGACAAATGAGAGAAATGCTAAAATAATAGATTCTAATGAATTCAGACCAATTGATCAGTGATCTTAATGAATATGCTTATAATTTCAGGCACAATATGCAAAATGATGATCATTTCTTGCCAAAGTTCAACACACCTTTAATAGACATCATTAAATACAAATTCATTGAAGAAGAAGTTAGATGTGGCTAATACTACTTAAGAGTTTGGACTTAAATAAATTGGTAAGATCCAGACTTTTTCTGGATACCTTTAGAAGAAGAGGATGATTTCGTTAAAAACCTCCAAGCCAGTATAAATGATGTCATTTAGCTAACTTAAGAACAAGAATCTGAGTTCCAAGAATCACAAAAAAATAGGCTATTAATTTTACTCAAGTCTAACTTACTAGCCCGAGAAACTTTCAAAAACAACAAAACCTTTTGTTTCGATGAGATTCACAGAATTTGTACTTCCATTATTAATAATAAAGGTAACCTTTATTAAGCTTAATTTATTTTAGATATTGAATACAGTCCTACAGTAAAGAAGATTTTAAAAATTTCTTTTAAGACGATCAATTTTGCGGTAAATCCTCATATCTGTGTTAATTCAAATTTAGATTGATAAAAATGCTGATAATTTGAAAATGGTTAATTCAAAGAATGGAATAAATCTTATTTGTGATACGATAGGGTATATGCTTTGTAATGCAGGAAAAGGAACTAAAAGCTAGTAAGATACCTAGAATATTGCCAATTTCGATGATAAAACTGCCATTAAGTAAAGTGAGTAGTCTGAATAGTCAATAGATTTACCAATGAACTTAGAGGAAAGGAAAAAATAAATTGCTTTGTAACAGTCGAACTAAAAAGGTAACAATCTTGATAAAATCGATTAAAATATCTCATTGATGATTGATAAGACTGAAGCTTAAACTCTCCAATTCTGCATCCTTTCGATTAATAAGTTAATACAGGAAGATATTGATGCTTTTATTGCGATGAGTTAGTAGTTTAAAGTAAGTTTGTTCAAATAACTTAGCTTGATTTTGGATTACGGTTTTCAAATATACCTAGGTTATGCCTAGTAGAAGAAACTATTAAAAGAGAAAGCCTAAAAGCTTGCAAAAGACCTTAATTTATCAAGTATGGACAATATTATTGCTAAGTAATTAGCAAATACCTTTAAAGGTGGTTTTTACTAAGGGTTTACACAAATCTTACCGACTCCACAGAGTAACACTAGCAAGAAGATAATGTTCTAGAAGTAACCCAGCGATAATAAGCTTTTATCTCAAAATGAGTAATCTTACTCAAACATCGTTAGATCTAGTTCTAAGTAAAGTGTAAAGAGGAGTAAAAACATATAAATTGATTTTACAGGAGAACAGCAAAAGATGATAGAGAGAGAAATAGCAATGAAGCTAGTCTTTGAATTATCAAGCTCTATATTAAATTTGACAATGCAAATATCACTTAACCCTGCTCTTCACCCAGAGTTAATCATTAGCGGATTTGCTTGGAAATGTTTACAGTAATGCTATTTTGCACTTTGGCAAGATGAAAAAAGAGGTCTCGTTCATAATTTCTTAAAAGACGCTATTGCAACTATTCAGCATTTAACTTCATTCTCTTATGTATTCACTCATCAACTCTAAACTAATAATTCTCCTTTTGAATAATCCAATAAATTCTTCTAACTGACAATGCAAAGATTCTAAAATCCAGAGAGAAAAGATATCATTATTGACTTTTGGTTTGATATGAAAAAGCTATTAGAGAAAAAGATTCTTGACAATCTTATTATAAAATTCTCATTCGATTAATATACAAACAAATTGGCATTTGATAGCTTATACGACAGAGAAATCTAGAAGTTTATTAAGATCTTTTCAATTGAGGAAAAAACTCATGAGCTAATTTGGAATGATTAGTCAAGAGAGGAACTTTTGAAGATTCTAACTAATCAACTCCAAAACATAGACTTCTCTTTCCATGATTATATTCAAAAATTTGACTATTCAGTAAACATAAATGAACTAAGAGTAGAGGGTATTTTTGTGAAGTAGTTTAATTCAGACATTTACTATAAACCATCAGATGTTAACCTCTTTGTGAAGAGTTTATTAGAGTAATTGAAATAGAGAGTAGAAAATACTCACTTAACTGACTTAAGCGACTAATTATTTGATGATGTATTAGAAATAACTAAGGCGATTAGAAATCTAATTCAATATTAAAACATCTTGAGCAATAAGACCTTTGGATTCTTTAAAGATAGCATCTCAATGTTTTGCTAATTGGTAAAGTTCAAGGAAAGTGACAGCGTTAATGAGCAAAGGATTATCACTATCACCTCTATAATCTTTGACATTTTGAAGATATTTTCTAAGAATTTGAAATTTACTGAGATTCTAGTAAGCAATATCGAGTTTGTTAAGCTTGTAGCAAGTCAACTATATAATAGTGACAGAGAAGTGATAGATTTAGAAGATATTTAAAAATTGATATAAATACTCTAGAACATTCTTAACTATGATAATCTAGATTCTTAATTAATTATGATAAAGCAGGGCCTTTTGATGTTCTTTTTGAATACAATTTTTGAGAAATCTTTGGATAAAAAAATTAGAATTGAGATAGCTAAAATGATTAGATATAAAATAGAGGTTGTATATCAAGTTTTAGGTGCTTACATGCCAATATACTTCTTTACACTTATGGAGTACTAAAAGAACGAACTTCCAACATCTGAAGATGAGATGGTGAACACATTTTTGAATCATTTGGACTCTTAATATTATGAAAATTTATTCTTGAGATGGAATTCAGATTTAAAGGAGCAGCAGTTATCAAAGATCAAAGCTGAGTGTGAAAGAATCTTATAGAGCTTATCAAGTTTCCAAGGAGATTTTGAGCATTTTGACTGCAATCTAATTAATGAGCCATATCAAAAGTAATGAATGACTTATTATTTTAATCCTATTTTAGTCCTACTGTTGTTCATGAGACCATAATAACTAATTTGATAGTGAGAGTATTCAACAAGAACCCAGCTGTTTACATTGCTGTAATGCATTTATTTTTAACTTATAAAGTCTGATTTGGAGGAATTTACCAAAGGTTTATGCATTTAATTGGACAAGTAACTGTTCTGTCTGCAAGAGATATTGAATATTTTCTCAAAAGGAGACTTAGAATATGAAGCTAACAATGATGATTTTGTTGTACAAATTAGAGCAGAGGTCTTTACCATTAAACAAATTAGGAAAAAGTTTAAATACTGTTCATAGCAAACTTTGCAGGTCATGTCTGCAATATTGCTAGTCCTGGAACAATATCTCCTAAATTCATATAACCCAAATAAAAAGAGAAATAGAAGCGAATTAGGAGCTGATCCTGAAAAGAGAAGTTAATAAGCAAAAAGCTAGGAGTAAGCTCAGAAAAAGGACTCGCTCACAAGCTAATCTCATCTCTCTCTACCACAATCTTAAGAACAAGCTAGATCTAGTATCTTTAAGACTAAATCATAAATTCAAATCCTAAATTCGAAGCAGGTATAAAACTTAAATGAGGATTCATCATCTATTCCTCAAATTTACTTAGAATTACTTGCTGTCTGGTTTGATTCATCACTACTTACAAGTAGTAACACCCCTATTGAACTGAGAATGACTTTCCTGCAAATGATCATTCTCACTTTAGACATTCCTGAAATTCTTTTAGCGATTGGAGATTATATTTTGGAATTTACCAGCAGAATTTTACACAAGATAATTGATGATGTAGAAACTAAAAATAGTAAGTTAAATTATTTGCATTGAATAATCCTTGTTATTATAGTTGAGGATATCATGAGGCTAACAATTGTTGATAAAATGCTGGCAGTTGGAGGCAGAGAGATGATTCTGAAGTTCTTCACCTTCAATCAATATCAAAACTTCGAGAGTCTAAAGCGCATCTACTGCATGAACAAGAAACTGGTCAATATCATCGAACATATTTTCATAATTATGAGTTAATAAGAGCAATGCAAGCAGACGTTCACTCAACTCTCTCAGACTGTAAGTGATGATTTTATAATATTGAACCCTTTTGCATAGTAAGATCAAGAGATAAACTGGAAAGACATTCTGAAGCCAAGATTGGATTAGATTTAGATGGGACAAGAGTTTGTAAACATTTGGAGAAATCGGCCAGCCACTGAGAGTGAGGCTCGAAAATACTACTCTTACAATGATGTGACAGTGCTTGAAGATAAACTCGAGGAGCAGAATGTGACCAAAATCAAAAACCTTCCCTATATCTCAACCAAGGCCTTCAAGGAAATTAAGAAAGATGATCTTATGGGAGAGTCAGAACTTAATATCCACAGCTTGGTTGAAGACCTAGGCCTGCTTGAACTTAAAGAGCAGCTTTGGCTAAAGAACAAAGTTATAGACTCCAAGGATAATGATGCGTCAACTTAGAATTGAGACTCTTAATTATGATTAATTGAAATTAATGATTAAAAACGATTAATTAGTTGGTCTGTAAAAGTATAAGTAATGAGGAAGTAATGATTAGGTAATATTATTATATTAATTAGTGATTAATAATGAAGATAGTCATTGGACATAAAAATCTCAACCTTGAAGAGCTATTCAACATCAGTTGTCTCCCCACTCAAAACGAAGTAGTTGTAGATAATGTGATTTCATGCGAATTCAATCCTTAACCCCCTCAAGTTCAAAACAAAGAGTTGCAATAAGCCCCTGAGATTCTATCCAGTCTCGCTTTGAGAGATGATCACTAAAGAGCTATTCTATTAGTCAAGTTAGTTTAGCTTATCAAACTTAAAAAGAACGTTTCCAAGTAAACCATCAACCACTTTGTTACTATTCTTAATGAAAACCGCAAATTCTAGGTAAGTCACTCAAACATTAATGTTTTTATACTCGACTCACTAACTAATCATACTTATAGACTCCAGAGGGAGGTAACTTTATGCAGAGTGTATTTGAGCACGCTAAAAGTCAAAATATCTTTTTCAGTGAAAAGGAACTATTCATCCTGCAAGCTCAGCCACACACTTATCAAGCAATATTTGCCTTAGAAGTATACAAGCTACAATAGAATCTCAGACTTCTCGACACATCTTTAGCTTATTCACTCGAAACTTTGAATGTACATACGGACTACCTAAATGAATATGCCCTTACTCTTGGAAAATCAACTTAGGGTGCAACTAACTTCAAAAACTCTATCCTAGCTTTGATTGATAAGTCTAAGTTGCTCAGCACTTCAAATCTCCCAGATAAGGCTTTGAACTTAAGTAAGGTGTATCAATTGCACGGAAACTTGCACGAAAGACTTTTGTAGCTTTCTCAAATTCTTACAAATGAATTCAATTCTGAGTATGGCTCTCTCTTCTAAGAGAAAAAGTACAAAGAACTCATTCAAATAGCTAGAGATCAACAATAAGAGCAAGTAAATATTCTGTCTCAACAAGTATCACCCTTGAGCTACGTAATCCAGCAGCTTTTGCAGCTCAGTTTAGTTAGAAATGCTCACTTGCAAGGCCAAAAATAACAATAAACAGCAAGCTTTGAGGAATCAAAATCAGCTGATAGTCTTGATCTCACATTCGAGACTCTAGCCAGCCAAAGCTTGTTAAATGCCTATCAAAATGAACTTTGGAATGCTTTTTCAAAGAACAGAGCTGTAGAGGCTGAATTGAAATCAAAGGCTGAATAATCATAGCAAGCAGAGGTTAAGCAAGAAGAGGGTAAAGCAGGTTAGCAGCAAAGAGGCAAAAAGAAGGGCAAGGAAGCTGTAACATCTCTAGGATTTGGAGCTGGAACAAGAAAATTCTTTGACTATCTATTGCAAATAAACCTAGATTCTCAAGAAGTGTTTTTATCCAAAATAAACGTGCTCTTCAACAAAGAACTTGATTCAGTGCTCAATGAAGTCCTTGAGCAAAGAAACGAGGAGAGAAGAAAGCCAAAGTGCGCTAAAGGAACCAGAGATATGACCCCACTGCAAATGGCAATCAGAGAACGCGCATTCTTCATTATCAAGTCAGTTTTCAAAAAGCACGGAGCCTCAGAGATTGACACTCCAGTATTCGAATTGAAGGAAACTCTTATGGGCAAGTACGGAGAGGAGTCTAAACTGATCTATGACCTCGAAGATTAGGGAGGAGAACTGCTTTCTCTAAGATACGATTTGACTGTTCCTTTCGCTAGATATGTCGCCCTTAACAACTTAGCTTCAATTAAGAGATTCCACATTGCTAAGGTTTACAGAAGAGACAATCCTCAGATGAACAAGGGCAGATTCAGAGAGTTCTACTAGTGCGATTTCGATATTGCTGGCTAGTACTCTCTCATGATTCCAGACAGCGAAGTACTTAAGGTCGTAATTGAAATTCTAGAGTAATTAGATATTGGAGAGTTTGTTATCAAGATTAATCACAGAAAGTTCCTCGATGCTATGGTCGAGATTGCTGGCTGTGAAAAGAGAAAATTCAAAGCTATTTGCTCTTCAGTAGATAAACTTGACAAGGAGCCATGGGAGAAAGTTAGAGAAGAACTCATAACGATGAAGGGGCTTACTCCTGAAATGACTGATAAGCTTGAACGCTTTGTTAAACTAGTGGGATCTCCTATTGAGCTTCTCCAAAGACTCAAAGATGAGCAAGTCTTTGCTGGGCACAAAGAAGGCGAGGAGACTATTAAGGAAATGGAAGTTCTCTTTGAGTATCTTCAGTCAATGAACTGCTTGCACAGACTATCTTTTGATTTCTCTTTAGCAAGAGGTCTAGACTACTACACAGGTCTTATTTATGAAGCAGTCCTCACTGACCCAAGCAACAAAGTAGGTTCCATTGCTGGAGGTGGTCGTTACGACGGTCTCGTAGGCATGTTCAGTGGCAAGCAAATCCCAGCAGTCGGAGTTTCAATCGGAATAGAGAGAGTCTTCGCCATTCTCGAGGAGAAACTGAAGAGAGACAACTAAGTCAGAGCAACTGAGACTCAGATCTATATTGCGCAGATTGGCAAGAACTTGGTGGCTGAGAGGCTTAAAATCTGCAGCGAGTTGTGGAGCATCGGAGTCAAGGCAGAGACAGCATACCAGGACAACCCTAAGACCCAGAGACAACTTGAATTCACCCTTGAAAGCGGCATTCCTCTTATTCTGTGGCTAGGAGAAAACGAAGTTAAAGAAGGCGTGATTAAGATTAAGAGTTTGAGCAAGCACGAAGAGTACACTTTCAAGAGAGAAGAACTTCTAGACAGAATCCTTGATATCGTCAGAGAAAACCCTATCCTGCTGCCCCAGGACCTTCAACCCAAGGGAGCCGAGCAAAAGCCAGAGGAGGAGAAGAAGCAATCTGAGTGAGTTGAAATATTTATGACTAGGGTATAATAGTTAAGTTAAGTAGTAATCAACTTTGAAATTATATATGTGTCATTATCCATTTAAGCTTTAATGCTTGTTCTCATTCAGTGAAGTTCATGTTGTAAGTTCTCTTGAACCAGTTGTTGAGGTCGTCGTTGCTGTACTGTCCAGGACCTGGAATCTCCATCTTTCTTTTGTCCTCTTGGAATCTGGGGGCATAGGATAGGAAGTTCATGCTCTTTGACTGTTGAGAGACGCCGATGGCAGCACCGACCTAGTTAGTAGAAGTAGATTTGACTCCATCGAATGTGCCGTGCTATTCATAGTAGCCTGGACCGAGGAATGTCTCGGCCTCATCAACCTTCTTTTGAGGGAATCGAGAGGCGTTTGAGTTGAATGCGGGGTTGATTCCTCGCTTTGCCTTCAAGTTAGCGAGTAATGGGTTGCCCACTCCTGCCTCGACCTTCCTTCTGACTTGCTCCTAGATTGTATTAGTTTTATCATCGTATTGCACCACTGCCAACTGTGCTCTGGATTTCATGTCTTCGTAGGGGTTTCTCTTAGTGTTAGAAATAAACATCGATGAGGATCGCTTTATATTGTTGTCGTTTTTCTTATCCAAAGCTTAAACTGATCTTTCTGGCTTGTACAATCCAGGTCCAGGAGTTTATAGAGTCTATGCTTGCACGAATCTCTTTTCAGTTGAGCCGAAGACGCCTTACTTTCCCCAAGGCTTTCTCTGCAGATTTTCAACTAGTGACTTAGCCTAATATGAGCCTGGTCCAGGAATATATGTTGCTTGAGTCTTATCAATGAATCTCATGTCAGTTGTGCTGAACGGAGCATTATTCTGCGATCTCATTTTCTTTGCTGCATTATTAATTGGAACCTAGTATGTTCCTGGACCTACATTGGGAGGAATCTTGGTCTTATCTGTCTGATCATGGAATCTCTCCACGGTTGAGCCGAAGAACTAGAGTCTCTCAGGAACACTCTTGACTTTGAAGGTAGTGCTCTAATGAGGATTGTAGTAAGAGCCTGGTCCAGGTGCATAGTCCTCATCGTCTTCATCATAGTAGTCATCGTCATTGTTCTGCTGGACACCTATTGATAAGAGTTAAGAAATATTTATGCTACTTTGGGATTAAGGTGGAAGCATCTGAGACTTTCTATTCTTGGCAACTTCACGAGGCACTTTTGATACAAAAACACTGCTGGGTTTATACTTATAGATTGGGAAGATATCTACTTTCTCGGCGTTGTAATGCCCAGGGCCTGGAATATCTGAGTCTGCTGTGGACGGTACTACGACTTTCTTCTTTGCATCCGGAAGCACCCACTTCGGGCCTTTCTTGGTAGTTAAGTTTGGCTTTAGCACATCATACTCTCCTGGACCTACTGTATCATGCTTTACTCCCGTGTGAATTTTCTCACTATTCTTTTATTTTACTAATTCTCCTGAATTGTTTTCCTCATATCCAAAAACATTATCATGAGAAGGGATAGAAGGAGGATTTTGCATCTTGTTCCAGGTGATTTATTACCACTCAGGCTTTGGTGCAATCCTCTTAGATTGTATCCAGTTCTGTTCCCCCACATATTACCCAGGACCTGGTGTCAATGATTTATCCTTGAGATTTTTATCTTGGAATCTGTCAACCTTTGAGGCAAAGCAATTGGATGGTTTGATGACAGTTATTCCGAATTTTTCATATCCGTACATAGAGATCTTCTTGGCTGATTCTATGCTCTTGCTAATTGCCTCGAACCCTGTAGTAGCTGAGTACTGTCCAGGACCTGTGATGTTATATCAGTCATCAATAAAATAATGAAAGTGTTACCTGGATTGTAAGCTGTCTAGTTCATTTGAGTCTTAGTTGTCTCTGTTCTTCCAGTTTAAGCCTGGAATGGTTGATGACTACATGGTTGTGTTAAAAGAGTTAAGAATTTAATACGTCTATGGTTTGGGTCTATATTCTTTGTGGCCCATGTAAGCCCCTGGTCCGAGTGTTAAGTTTTCTTTACCACTTAGCTCTATTTTCCTGTCTGCTTTGAAAACGAATGCCATTAATAAACTTGAATTAATTTATTTCTAATACGCCCAGCACCTTCCAAATGTTTTCAACACGGGGTTTTGGGGTTTTGGGGTTTTGGGG
>CCKQ01017622.1:0-10347 GCA_000751175.1 Stylonychia lemnae
CCCCAAAACCCCAAAACCCCAAAACCCCATGATGATGAGATAGATAGTAAAATTTAGTATTAAATATGTGATTTTGACGATATTTAAATATGGTATTTTGACGAGGAAAAGATTGAAAGCAAAAATGAGATGGGTATCAGGCTTCATCATCATGGCTACTAATTTAAGTAATGACCACGACACTATTCACCTTTTTGGTATAGGGTAATTACTTAACCACAATAAGATCAAAAGTTTATTGTAGTCCATTAAATTCCCACAATTATTTATTTGCGGTACTATTCACTGCTTCTATAACTTATAAAGTTTTAATAATTAATTATAACTTTGGGGAAATTCTGGAATTTAAAGGCCTGCACTTTGTAATTAAATACTAAGTTATGAAATTAAATTTAAGTTTAAAATTATTATGGCTGAAGCTTAATATCTTTCAACTTCCTCAATTGAAACGATTCATAGCTGCCTGCATTAATCCACCTCTTGGGTACTACTATTGCTATTGCTGTTACATCTGAATATTATGGTTAGGTGATAGCATTGCTGCAGGTTGTCTCTAGATGTTTATGTTAGCATCAATCATCAAGTTTTTTCCAAATCCTTAAGAGAATTGCCCTATTCCAGCTAGATTCTGTGATCCCATCATGCTGTTGTTATTGCTTGGAACTTTACTGCTGCTTATCAGACCAATCTCCTCATACTGCCTCATGTATCTATCTTGCTTGGCTATCTTAGTATCCCATACTTCGAATTCTAGTTCTCTGACAGTGAATGGCTTAAACGTTGTTAATTCTTCTAGATGCTTAACTCCCTTGTTCTTTGAATCCATGCGATTACACAGCGCTGCTCTTATCAGCTCCTCTCTTTTACCTAATAGGTATTAATCACCAGCTGCAGACATGGTATAGTCAGACTCTTTGAATTTGAATTCATCGGCGTAGATCACTGGATAGAGCTTCTAGATGAATTCCTAAGTCCTCTCCATTAGAATATTTATCTGCATCTTACTCTTAGCACTCATTTGCTTCCAAACATCTTCAGTCCAGATTGCTATAATTTGCTCACAGATATCAGGGTTGTCCAGAATTCTAGGGAAGCATGATATCACTACATCTCCTTCAGGCTGTCTGAACTAACTCATTTGGGAAGCTTTAAGGAATTTCTCTCCAATGTAGTTTCTAAAGCCACTTACAAAGTACAAGAGTCTTTTTTGAATGAAACAAGTGCTAGGAAGTAGGTCTAGATGAAGTTTGGTTTCATCACTGAATTTCTAATGAGTCCTTATTACTACTGTTAGTTGAGATGGGATCTTAGACTACAATTTACCGATAATGTATTTCATTCCAGTTCTGTTAGTGTGTATATCTTAATCCTTGATAAGCATCTCAGCATTCGGTGATCCTCCCTTAATAGGCAATTTATGCTTCAACCCTCTATCCAATAAGGTCGTCTCTAACTAGCACCACCCACAGCTCATCTCAGTCACCTTATCATTTATCTTGACTGCTGTGACCAGTTCAAAAATAACAAAGATGTGAGGTTTGATGTACTCATCTCTGTTGCTAGTCTTAAATAGTACTGGATTAGTGCCGTTATCACCCCAAGAGTTGAATTTCCACACATCCTCATCAACTTAGTTGTATAAAGCGTTTACTTGCACAGCATTAATGATGAAGTCTTTCTTGACTGTATCATATAGTCCTATTCTCACCACTCTTTTGACTATCTAAGTTCTACTGTCGAATCCCTATCCTGAAGCTGGCATTGGCACTCCAGTAGCCTCCTCTAATAGCAGTTGGCATCCCACTTCTGTAATAAGGGGTCTAACTCTTGGCTGAAAAGCTAATTGCATCTGATTAGGAGTTAGGTTTTCTTGCAATACTGGGTATAGGTCTTTGTAAAGCATTGTTGCTGGGTCAATCTAGGGAACAAATACTGAACTGGGTAGATTTTTCTTGAACTTAACCCATTTCTCTGTGAAGAAAGAGGGAACAAAGTTCTGAGGCATGTTTTTGAAGTTTTTGAAGAAGTCAAGTGGATGTAGTTTTCTGGCTCTCTTTATGTTCATAAAAGTATTCTTGCTCATTGCATTCCTAAACTGCAACTCATCTCCCATATTCATCAAAGCAATGAACTCATCAATGTCCAGTTCCCCATCTCTATTCACATCGATTTCATTCATCAGTTCAATTAAATCCTCGAATGTCACATCTGCCCCTAACTTCTGAATGACTCCATAGATCTCATCTATACTCAATGTCCCTGAGTGGTCCACATCTGCATCCATAAACATGGCTCTCAAGTCTTCTAGACTATCTTCTTAACTCAGCAGATCTTCCTTCATCTTTGGGAGCATAAGCTGAATGAACTCATTTTCATCAAGAGCCCTATCTCCATTATGATCAATCTAAGCGATCATGTTGGCTGCTTCATCTAGTGTAATTCTCTGACCGATTGCCATCATTGATTTGACTATCTCATCAGCTGTGACTTTGCCATCCGAGTTCTCATCGAATTAGTGGAACAGGTCCTTGATCTCTTTCTTCATACTTTCAATCAAGTTCTGGTCAAGCTCCTAAGTTCTCTGCTGTCTAGTGGCTTTAGCACCTTCTATAAACATTCCAAACTCACTGTAGGATAGCACTCCATCGTTGTTCACATCAATAGCATCAAATATCATTCCATAGTCTGAGGGCATGATGCCTGGTATGCCCATATAATTGAGCCTGCTAACGAATTCCTATTTATCAACAGTACCATCTCCATTAACATCCATTTCCTGGAACATTTTCTATATGGTATAGTTCTTTCTCTTCAGATACTCACTGATCTTTTGCAGTTGCAGTCTGCATTTAGCATCGAAGCCTTGATATCTATCCCTCGCAATCTACGGAGTGATGTTTCTACTGCCATCAATGGACTGTGCTTTGCTCAGATAGGTGGAGAGTTTGTCTAAGCTCACGAATTGTCTGCTACCTCTTGTGTCTAGGATCTCAATCAACTTCTGCATGTCTTTGGCCTGATAGCCTACATTCTTGAGCGCAGTTTCAAACACCTGCCTCTGTATCTCACCCTTCTGTGTTTGCTTGAAGATGTTCTGTATCATCAAGTTATTCTAGTTCATGTAAAACTTGAGATCTAGGATCTCAATGGGTGTGCCCTTCTTCAGCTTTTCTGTGATTTTCTTCTCATAGTTCTTGATCTCCTCTGCTCCTTCTTAGTTCAAGGGTGGGTCTGTGCTTGTTCTTGTGCAAGCCAGGTATAGCTTCTTGTAGGATATCTCATTCTAGACTTCTTAAGCCAAGTAATAGGTGAGTAGCTCTATCTGCTACTCAGTGAAAGACCCACATCTCGGATTGATGCTGGCTAGGGCTAGTTTGAACTTAAAAATTGGCAGACTTATCTCACCATGTTGTTTCTTCCAGGGCTCAAATACATCCTTCACTTGCTATCCCTTATTCATTATCTCAGTCCTTATTACATTTACCAAATCCTGTGCCTGTTTAAGTTCGTTCTTGTTAAGAATTCTCCTTGGAAGTGCTTTCTAGCCTCTGGGTCCAAGTGTCTAATTAGGCAGTCCAATAGCTTGTAAGAATTCAATGACTGATATCAATCCATTGTTATCTTGCTTTGCTAGTGAAAATTCTTATATTTCTATTCTCTCATCCACTGACGGGGAAAAGCCACAAATCCCCAAAGCAGCATATATATCTTCAAGATTCAACTTTGGATTTGGGCCTTGCGATCTCTCGGGTGTAAGAACTCTTCTAAATGCCTCCTCGTAGTTATTGCCTGTTTTTATCAGCTCTTTACCTATATTGTTCATTCGAGCATTTTATCCTCCAATTGCTTGCATTGGCATCACAAATTGCACATCCATATTGGCTCTACCTTTGCCAGCACCTACAAGACCTCCCTAGAATAAGGAAGCAGCTGCTTCTTCACCAACCAGCAACTCTAGCATTTGCTTGTAGTTGAACTGACCTTAAGAGTTCTGATCTAGAGGACTTAACAATTTTTTCATTTGCAGTGAAGAGAAGGGATATCCTCTCTCTTTTAGTACATTACTAATCTCAGTCTAGGTCAGGTAAAATCTCTGAGTGATATCAATAGCTAGCAAATCATCAGCTAACAAATTAGCCTTTCCATTTCTTTTGACATCTCTTCCTAACTTTGCATATATGTCAGCCTAGTCCTTAGTCAATGCATTACGCAACTATTGAACTTAGGACCTGCCGTGGAACTTCAAATCCTACAAGAACTGTCTATAGTCAACGAATCTGTTGTAACGATCTCCACCTTCTACAATGTAGTTGTCAGCTACAAACATCAGATCGTTTGATGGAATGGGGAGACTCTAGGACATTAGTGTCTGGTTAAATAGATCAAACGGGATTACTCCAGTAGCTGAGCCTCTTTCATGCTGTCCAAGTTGAGATGCCAGTTGCAAATTTCTGCTTTTTACAAGATCATTAATTTTTATTAGTGTTTCTTTGAGTCTATTTTTAGTTTGCTCAGTAGCCATTTATGAGCTCATTCCTAAGTTAGATTAGAATCCAAACTCTTATCCAACGCCTTAGCCGTAAGTCGCTCCACTCACACCTCCTGCTTTGTAGGTCTTCTCTCTAATTTTAAATTCTTTTATGAACATATTATAGTTGACATTCAAGTCTTTATCCTGATATCTCAATGCTATAAGCTCAGCATCAAGCTTGTTAGTGAACAGGTCTGTACCAAGTACCTTTGTAAAGATATGAAGTGGAAGTAAGCCTTTGCTAATAGGGTCATCTCTTTTGAATATGTTGTCCACCACTTTGTTTCTAGCCTGCAACTTGGATATCATTTCATCAATAACATCATTTTGCATATCTTTAAGTGGTTTAGCTGCCAAATTTACTACAAATGTCTCTACTTCAGCAATCGTTACCATCTCTGCATTTCGAAGGTTGATTTCCTTGTATAGAGCATCTGCTTGCCTGTTCTCAAAGATAACTGGGCATATCTCAAGCGAATTCATAGCAGTAAGAAAATCTGCTTAGGACAGGAGGCCTCTTGTATGGCTGTACTTTGAGAAGCAATCTTTAATTGTCAAGCCCTATATTGATGCAGCCTTTTTTATGTATTCACAAATCTTTTAAGAGCTAGCTACATTTGAGAACTAAAGCTTGATAACATTCTCGTAATCATCTAGGAACTGCTTGTATTGTACTTGATTTGGAATGTGATGGATATACTTCTTGCAGAGGAAGTCAATGTCGTCATTATTCAAGGTGGGCACTCTGATCACATCTAAGATAATTTTCCTCATCTCACTTATGTGAATCTGCTAGTTAACTGCAGGATCTACTCTCTATATCTCATTCCTAAGGTTATATCCAGCTATAATAAAGTTATTTAAATTTAAACTATACATCTTGTTGCTTGATGTGCTATAGCCGTAAGGTATTCAGCTTACATTTAATCTATTGTTTCTATAGAAATTGGTTATGATAAGTATATGGCTTACTTTTACTGCCAAAGTAAACTGCTTAATCGATCTATTCAGGAGTTATCTATCTTTTCTGCTGATAACTGTTAAAGCACAGATCTATTTGCTAAAAGTGTTTGTTAGCAGTGGACTGAACCCAATTGATATTAAGGTTTTGTATAGCTGTGAGGAAGTTGTTCTCTTGAAGGATGCCTCCGTTCATTCTCTGACTGAATTCAGCAAAGTATTCTTGAACTGTCTTACCTGCAAGATATGTCGCTCTCATTAGCTCTTCGAGATACTATGATTCAATACTGATTCTAAAGTCATGAGGTTTCATTATATGATTTTTTTCAGCAATGGTATTAGTTGAAGTCATTTGAGGGAGGAATAGATTTCTGTGGCCAGTATTAAGCATCGCTGCTGGAGCTTTATTGCCCCCGAAGCTCCCACCGAACTCATTCATCTAATGCATTCCGGAGAAATCTCCCCTCATCATACCTCTTTACTTCCTGATCAAGTTAAAGTCATCCAAGAATAAGTTAACGTTAACAATGTTGGGGCTCAATTGAGGATTGGTATACTTCATGGCTAGGAAAGTCAAGTCAATCTTACTCATCACGATATTCTTGGGAGAATTCCTTTGGAAATAGTCAATGAAAGTAGTAAGATCCAATTAGGCAGTACGAGTTCTATCTCTTTCCATTAGCTGAGAGAGCAAAAAGGTGTCATCGCCATTAAAGACTTCTACAAGCTTGGACAGGATTTCTTCATGCATTTGCTACTAAGATAGACGAGAGTTTTATCTGATGGCTTAGTCTAAGTTGTCAATTTATATGATATGCTTGTGCATTGAGTCTAATGCCTCAAAGATCGTGTCAATGTCTAAGGCTGATAAGTGAGACAGCTAAAGTCTCTGCATAGCGGTTCTAAATGCATCTTTATTAATATATGGAGCGCCAGCACTAAATTAGGAGAAGTAAGTAAATGTATTCATATTCTGCACAATAATCGCTTTCTGAATCTCTTCAAATGACTTCTGATACTTTTACAGTATTGAGTTCACTCCACCTGTAGCACCCACATTTCCAAAGCCCTAAGCTTACACTTCAGTGAAGTTATAAGCCTGAGCCAGTTCTGTAATAGTGGTTCTTATCTGATGATTTTTTACTTAGTCCTTGATATCTACTAGAACCTCTGCAATCTTGATCTCATTTCTCATCATAGGGTCATAGTGCTAGAGCATGTGCTCGCAATCTTCACGGTTCAGGAACATGGTCACTTCTATGAAGCGCTTAAAATCTTCTCTGCTAAGGATACCTGTTTTAGTAATGCCACATTCTAATAGCTACTTAGGTATTGAGTAGGACAGGTTTGAGTCTAAGAAACGACCAATCTTATTTAGAATAGATTAGATCAAGCTTGTTGGCTGTCTACCAATGTTGTTTAAAGGTAGGTTGCTGGGTTGATGAGTGCTTGTGAATTTCTAGAAGTCATTGTACTACATATGCTGTCTATTAACGAAAGAATTTAACGGGGAAACTCCTGTCTTATAAGCTTCAAAATCTTATTTGAAAGTGTTGAAATCTAACTTTATTCCGGTACCTTAGGTATCATACTCAATCAATACCCAATCAATCTCTTCTCTCTTTAACTTAAGACCGAGGATTTCAAGAACTTAAGAAAGTAATCCCTTATCAAAGGACCTCATTTGATGAGGATCATACTGTGAAAACAATTCATACAGATCTACCTTTTGAAGTTTAGCCATAGCCACTTGAAGGGTCAAAAAGATCAAGTTAATCACCTTGTACTTCTCATTTTCAAAGAGCAGCTTGTCTAAAAACTGTGAGTAATTAACTCTCTGCTAGTATGCCTAGACTGTGTAGAATTTGGCAAGGGCATCTTTAGCAGCGTCAAAATCTATTCTTCTCTCAACATCAATCTCTCTGAGCTTTTAAATGAATTCATCATAAGGTATAGATAGTTGACCTGTCAGATCGCAGCCCATAAATATCATTCTAAGGTTATTCAGGGAGATATTTTTGCTTTGCATGACATCAAATAGAGATCTGTAAAATTTCCTCACTTTTTCTTGCTAAGCAGCTGCAACTGGGTTTCTGAGATACTCATTTGTCAGTTATTAAAGCTAAAAAGGCTGGAAGTTCATGCCTACCATCTCACAGAAATGAATGAAATCAATTGTGCCTTGTTAGTTGTTGTCAGCATCAAGTAACTCAAGCAGCTTTTTCTCGTATTCAATTGTAAGAGGAATCTGTAAAATAGCTAATGCTTTAAAGAAGTTTTCCTTCGAGATCGGTATCTTTTGCTGCAAATTGGTAATGTTTAGTCCTTGAAGGCCAAATAAGTCAGCTATTGGTCTCTGTGTGGAACAGCAGGCTCTTCTGATACTCTCAAAAATGTAATAAGCCCAGTGAGAAGAATCCTTAATTGCCTTGGTGTTAGAGAATTCTGAAAATTGCTGGCATAGCTCTGAGTACGAGATTCTTCCGTCCTTGTTCTTGTCGAAATTCCAATATATGCTATCGATTTCCTAGTCTGTTATCTCATAGTGGCCTATCTTCTACAAGGCTATCTTAAGCTCAGATTTCTAAATGAAGTTGTCCTTGTTGATGTCAATCTCCTGGAAGAACTTAGAAATGTCTCCTCCATTGATCATAATATATCTTCTAATTGCATCGTATACCTTGTTCATAGACATATATGAGTTATTCTTTTATATCATCAAATCCAACTAGGGTTTGTTTCCAGCATAGAGAGATTATTCAAACCTTTCCAAGTCAATGAAATGCTAGGTTTGATATTTCCAACTGCTAGTTGCAACGACTTTGAATTCATTGGCTACTTGGTAGGCCTCTGACTGACTGATATTCAAGCCTGGTGACTGCAAGAAGTTCAAAAACTCTTGAAGCTCAATTACTTGCTTGCCCTTTAATATCGAAATGACAAAGATTTTAGTCAAGTTTGTGATTCTTAACTAGGAGAGGAACATACTTACTTTGTCTAGAATTGGCTGGATGTTATATTAAGACCCAGTTCCAAAATTGTTGTAAGGGTTTCCACCTATTGGCTATTGAAACGCAGGCTAGTTTATGAATTATTATTGCTGTGGTCCAGGTCCAAATGATATTGGATTTTCTAGTACAAGAGGAGGTCTTATATAATTAGAGTGAGCTGAAGCATCTCCACCGTAGGGACTTTGGATAGGTGACATTTGATTGTTCAAAAGATGACTATCTAAATCGAGATGAAAATTTGCATTTCTATCTCCGAATTGACTTAAGGGTCTCATCACACTTTCAATCTTCTGTCTAAGCAAATAAGTTTTGATTCTTCCGTATTGATCTTAGTCGTACAATCTCAAAAGTGTGTTCACATCTTGTTATTGGAATCTGGGATCGACTCTGAAACATAAATCTGAGAACTAAAGTGGCTCTATATAAATAGCACTTGGCTGGATGTTTGACTTAGCCAATAAGCCCTCAAATGTAAGACCATGATTGTTGTTCATAAAGTTTCTGACATTGCTTAGAAATTACTGCTCCAATGGATTTTCAATACCAAAGCCAGAGGTATTTGCTGATAAGAATGAGGTGGCTGTGTGGAAAGTAGTCTAGTAGCTAACAGGGCCTTAGCCGGAAGGACCTTGGTTGAAAATAGGCATGTTATTTCTTGAGATGGCTCCCTCAAAAGCAACTGGACCACCCACACCAGGCTGGGCTGGCACCACATTCTTGACGCCTTGGATAAAGCTGATCTTAGTTATCATGCTCTCACCTTGAGGAACAAAGTATTGAAAGAGTTGCATGACCTCATAAGGTTGAAGACCTACTATACCTATACTGTTAAGGAATCTTGAGAATTCATTCTGGTCCATATACTGCATCCTACTGTATGTGTCAAAGATCATGTCTGGCTGTGGGCTCTGATTGAATATTCTAGCAATTTGGGTTAAGTATCCTTGAATAGCAGGTAGAGTACTCTTGTTCTTGTAAATTGATTCAAATTAGGTCGAGCCGAGTGGAATGTTTGTCTGTGCCTGGATCATGTTAGCCAGCTTCGCATAAGGTATCTATCTGATGCCCAGACCTTGATTGACTCCATTTTGCTCAAGGAATCTTCTAGCATCTTCCATTTAAATCTGACCTTCACTTATAGAAACTAGCTCCCACTATTCGAACTGTCTAGATCCGCATCCATCGTAAGGCAAAAAGAAGTCTGCAATTGATTTGATCTTACCGTTTTGGTATTGCTGTCTTACTTTAGAGCAAAGGGCACTTAGTACTGGATCATTCATGCTCATGTTGTTCAGACCTCCACCAAGATTTGCTCCAAAGCCTCCACCAAGCATGTTTTACGCAGAACTTCCATATGGTTGCTGCTATTACTGAAATTGATTTTGAACATATGGCTGTTGCTATTACTGCTGCGGCTATTAAAACTGGTTTTGACTGAATGGCTGCTGATAAGGCTGATTACTGAAGTTTTACTAAGGAGGTGGTTAGTTATACATTTAATTGGCTCCTGCTCCTATTCCAGCTCCTAAACCCCCACCGCCCCACTACTGCTATTGTTATTGTTGCATTTGGTTTCCTCCGTAATGTTAATTCTAGGGTGCTTTCAAACCACCTTTCAATCTATCTATCGATATATCTTCTACTATGATGTTCTTTTTGGGATATCTGTCCTCAACCTTGCCTGCTCCTTTGGTAAGAGAAAGTGTAGGCATTGAGTCTACGTCGAGTGCATCTGATCGAGTTAATCCTCTTTTCTAGTTCATTTATTTAAATTTTTATTTAAATTTACAATTTTCAAATTATACTCTCAACTTAACTCTTATGGGGTTTTGGGGTTTTGGGGTT
>CCKQ01017818.1:0-11930 GCA_000751175.1 Stylonychia lemnae
AGAGGCAAAATACTTAAAAACGAAAACCCCAAAACCCCAAAACCCCAAAACCCCAGGTGATAAAATAAACGGTAATATTACAAATATAAAATAACGAATTAAAATTAAAGTCAAGATGATGCTAAATCAATAGATAAATTAAGGCATTCCTGGACATCAAATATAGACTCTCAATCCTGAGGAGAATCATAGACCATTAACTGCCACTACTGATTAGAACATTGATCCTTAAAACTAATCGACAATGCCGACAGTAAAATTCAAGTTTAATATAACTTCATAGATTATTGAAGAGAAGATAATAGGATAAAATGGAGAGGAGACAATAATCAAATACCTCAAAGGTAGATTTTTAGGCAAAGTAAAAAAATATTTGGATATAATAATTTTAGGGTGGATTTGCTAAATGCTATGAGCTTAGATATGTGGATCCTATCAATGTACAGTAAAAGAATAGGGTGTTCGCAGTCAAAGTAGTTCCAAAAGCCAGTCTTACAAGAACCAAGGCAAGATAAAAAGTAAATAAAATCGCATTAAAATTTGACAGTTGACAAGTGAGATCAAGATACATAAATCACTATCAAATGACTATGTTGTGTAATTTGACAGGTATTTCGAGGACAAGGAAAATGTTTACATACTTCTAGAGATCTGCTAAAACTAATCTCTTAATGAATTAGTCAGAAGGCGCAAGAGACTCACTGAATTAGAAGCTCAGAGCTATCTTTTATAACTTATTAGGGCATGCGAATATCTGCACAAATTTAGAGTTATTCACAGAGAGTAAGTACATCATAGTGTTCTTAAATATTGACAATATAGTCTCAAACTTGGAAATTTATTCTTATCTGACAGAATGCAATTGAAGGTGGGAGATTTTGGATTAGCTGCTAAAGTCGTATTTGAGGGAGAAAAGAAAAGGACAATATGTGGAACACCAAATTACATAGCGCCAGAAATCCTTGATGCAAAAATTGGACATTCCTATGAGGTTGATTACTGGTCTATAGGTGTTATTTTGTACACCCTGCTAGTCGGTAGACCACCCTTTGAATCCCCAGAAGTTAAATAGACTTACAAAAAAATCAAGGCAAATTAGTACTCCTTCCCAGAAAATATTCCCATCTCAGAGCAGGCAAAGGATTTTGTCAGATAATTACTAAGGACTGATCCCTCATAAAGAATGAACCTCAAAGAAATGCTCGCTCATGATTTTATGACAATGAATAAGATTCCTGAACTTATGCCAATTTCTACCTTAGTCTGTCCACCCTCAACTACTTTTAGTAAATAATTTCAGCCAAATGGTGAGCTCAACAACTTGTAATTTAACTAAACAGCTGCTGCACTAGGAGGTTTCAACTCAATTCAATCTGCAAGATCCCCTACTAATTTAGCATTGACTTAAAATACTCAAAGAGGAATTGCTAGTGGAAAAGAAACGTAGAGAGCTATGAATATGCCTGATTTGAATAACGGTTTGCTTGCTACAACGAGAGATGCTATTGGTATCTCAGGATATTAAACTATTTAGGAAGAGTAGTGTAAAACTCAAAGGGAATAACTAAGATAACCTACTTACAATCTACTTTCATAGTAAATAACCCCAGTCAATAATAATAACTTTACTAATTAAAGTCCTAGAAATAATGAATTTCAATTTAATAAATCCAATAGAGCTGAGTAGTAGCATACTCCAGTTTAGCCCACAGGTAGACCAACATCCTCTCCATTTCAAAATGATAAGCTACTTTTCCCTAGTTGCACAGGTATGAACTCAACACCTAGAAATAATAATGAAAAGAGACTTTCCACAAATACTGTACAAAGCAACAATAATTACAAGACTGAATAGAAAAGCTCATACTCACCAAGTCCTAATCTAAACCATCAGACAAGTTCTAAAAGAATAATTGATAAAGAAAATAATTATTTGACCAGTTCTAATAATGAAGAATAGCACAATGAACTAAACAATCAGTTCAAAAATAACGGTAAAGATGATAAAAAAGATATTGAGTAAATAGCTAAAATTGAGATAACAAATGCAGCCCATTTTCCCATTGAAAGCTTAGTATCTTGCGACAAACTCCAATAAAGATGTGAATTAATAGTTTAATATGTAGATTTCTCAAGCAAGTATGGCATGGGCTACAAACTATCGAATGGCTAGTATGGTGTATTATTCAATGATTCAACCAAGATTGTCTTGGATGCTAATCATTTTCATTTTGATTACATCCAAAGAAGTGCAAATGGCCAAGATGAAGATGTCTAGTGTTTGAACTTTTTTAATTACCCCAAGCAATTGAACAAGAAAGTTATACTCTTACAGCATTTTAAGAGTTATCTTGACGGGAATCAAAAATTTAAACCTTTAGAATTCAAATTTGATGCTACCAACCCACCTTAAAGATTAAATGCCGCTTAGCCTAGTTATCTGAAGAAATGGAAGAGAGCTAAAAAAGCAATCCTCTTTAGACTGAGCAATAAGATTATCTAAGTTATCTTTTAAGATCTATCAGAACTAATCTTATGCAGTGGTAACGGCATTGTTACATTTGTTAGTTCTAAGAAATAAATAAAGAAACTACCTCTTAGTAGCGATCTTGAAAGTAAAGATCCCAGCATGTATAAGAGACTATAATACTCGAAGGAAATACTGATATAGATGATAAACAAAAATGACAATAAAAATTAAAAAACTCCAACCACTGATAAGATTTATAGTACTGTGACTTCAGACAGAAGCGGACTTAGAACATTAGAAAAGACTTAATAGCCAGATACCCTGATAAGTTCACTTGCTCAGAGTAAGCAAAGTGAATTCTAAGTCTTACAGTCACAGAGAGGTAATATAGTAAAAGGACCAGGTGCTGAATTAGTGAGTCTAAAGCACTACCAAAATAATCCTTCTAATAGAGACTTGCAAACAGAGAGACTATAATATGACTCTCTTTCAAGTACTTTGGCAAAGAGGACTATAGATGTGAACAACTATATGACCGATCAAAATTATATTTAAGAAGGAAGAATGAATGTAAATTTGAATAGTAACTTGAGGGGAATGAATAATAATGTATACTCTGCAGGTCAAAGCAGACATATGTCTCAGTATAATGCCAATCAGAACAATTTCAAAACTGGTCCTGGAAGCCATCATAATTAACAGACTCATAGAGGATCTCAACAGCATCATAATCACTAATTTGTCAATGGATCAATTAATAGCCAAATAGGTAGTGCTAGTGTTAGTGGTATGGCAACTTTGAGTACCAGTTCTAACTAGAAACATTAAGTAATGGGAGGAGGCATATCTTACAGATACTAAACCATCAATCACTGAGTAATTAAATTCTGTGATGATGTTTAAATCTATCCAAACTCTTACAATGAATATTAGTATTGATTGTCATCAATAATTAATACACTTATCTGATTGCATGTAGTTAGCCTATAATAATCTATTTATTAAGTCTATTTTTAAAGAAGTTAAATAGTTTATCAATTTTAAAACTCAATAAGAATATAATAATTAAGTATAACATGGAAAGTTTTATTATTAACACCTCCTTGAATCCATCTTTATCATCAGCTAATTAGTAATTGCAGCGACCTTCAAACGATCCCTCAGTTGATAAGAGTGCTTATAAAGAATTGTAATTTAGGAAATTTTCAAAAAAGGTGAAGAAAAACATACCAGAAATGAATTAGACGCTTCTTGATATACTCTATCAGCCAACTAGCGTATTCTAGAAGAGTGTAAATTAGCAGTAGTAGATTAATGATATAATGATAATTAAAGCTTTGGAATTTGATGAAGTCAAGATCAAATGGGAGAAAGATAGATGAATTCAAATTGCATATAGCTTAGAAGAAGAAAGTACGGAATACGATGAAAATTATTGTGATTAAAATGATGATTTATGAAATTAAGGTTAGATAAAATTGTTGTTTATTTTCTTTAAAACTAATTCTGTTTCAGGTTTTATTTAACAAAAAGCTCTAAGTTGAAATTCCCCTCACTCATCTATAACTTCCTCTTCAATGATCTCTTCTGGTTTGTCTTCATTATTATTGAATTAAGGAATTATTTTAGATTTCTAATCTACTTTCTCAGCTTTTAAAGTAATGTTATTCTTGATCTCGGATATGCCTCCCTTTTCCTAAATAATGTCAATAGTCTTATCCAAATTTTGCTCAGATAAAGAGTTCTGATTTTGAATAACACTCGAATTCTTAATGTTTTTCTCTTCACTTTAAGGAATAGTCTTTTCCTCAAATTAAATTTCTTTTTTCTTTCTTCTCTAATGCCTATCAATTTGCTCATCTTCATAGTCTTCTTCTTCTACTTCTTCTTTAATAGAATTTTAAAACAGAGATCTTTGACTTATTCTACTGGTGCGACTAGAATGCTAACTCACTTGACTTCCACTCTCTGGTCTCAGTTCTTTTTGACTACCTCCGAGAATTGATTAGGACTACTTAATTTCTTCAACTTAAACATCTGGCTAGATAATGTCATCTAAAATTCTTTAACTCTAATTTTTCTTAACCTTTGCATCTTGAACTTATATTAAGTCTTATTTTCCTGCAGATTATTGCTGGGTTTACTGCACCTGTAATTTAGCTACGTTTTTTATAAACTTGCTCTCATCATGCTTATTTTAAACGTTTTCTACCTCATCTTCTTCTCCATAATATTCATATTCTTCTTCTTATGTCTTAATTTCCTCCCCTCGAATAGCTTCCGTACCAGCCACTTTAAATTCCTCAAATGGATCTTACTACTCATCGGAGACAGAAGATTTTTATCTAGATGGTGAATCAACTTTAATCTCTTAAGAGAGAGTGTTTTTGATTATCTTAGATTTAACTTTAGAATCATTCCTAATCTCATTGAGTTCTATTATGAAAGGATATTCTTGTTAAAAATAAATCTTCACCTCAACTTCAACATTGTTTTACAACTATTCAGAGGGTCTACTCAAATTATAATGAAAATAAAATAATACTTTATTTAGAGATCGATTAGACAGTTATTACCATCATAAACAAAAAATGTCTTGATAAAAGTTTCACCATAAACTTTAGGATCTATTTCAAAAATTCTTTATTCACTAAAGTAGATGATAATAAGAAATTAAAAAATACGCTGGGCTTTGTTTGATTGCAAGTAAAAATTTATCATTCTGATGTCCCCTTAAATCAATATAAATTAAACCAAATGCCTTCTCAGTCTTATTTTTATCTTATCTTAATAATAGCTAGTTTTTTGCCACAGAATAGTCATAATCTAGATCTATTTATTCATATTTAACATCTTCTTAGTCTTAAAGATTATAATAAATTTGCAACTCCAGATCATTACCCTCTGCAATTTCACTAATAATATTTTTTATTTTGATATAAATCTTACAAAACATCTTTAAAGTCATAAGTATAAGCATTATTTTCCTTGTCAGAGATGAATTAGTAAACTGAAAGATCATATTAGGATTATATCATTTCAATTATCTTTTTATTTTTCTTTGCATTTAACAGATATGCCTTGCTCCATATTTCCCCATTTTTCCTTAGGTCTTCACTTATGTAAGGATTATAGATTACAATTAGGTTATGCTAGATCTTTTCATCAACTTTCAAACAAATAAAGGCTATTATAGAATATACTCTACCCGGCTCCAATCCTAGAGTTAATGGATTTACATGCTACTTCTTCTTTGAAATCGGAAACTTGAAGTAAATATGTCTCATCACATTTTTCAAGAAATAATTATCATAAAGATCCTAATAACTTTCCTTAAAAGACTATACTTTATCAGTAATTGTATAGGTATCTAGATACATATAGTTTAGGTGTAGTAACATTCTTTAAATATTTGGTAAAATCTTCAGTTATTCATAACCATTGACCATTACAGCTAAAGCCTTTTCTATAAAGGACATTGCAAATTCCTTAGCATCATAAGTAAACAGAGGTATGAGATTGTTCTCTTTACTTTAAAAAGGCAAAAGTCTATCACAGATCACATACTAGTTAAAAAGTTTAACTACAACAAAAGGAACTTCATTTGGTGGTAAATTATTTTCATCATGTACTAATAACTCAGTGATGTGATCCCTCTTGTCTATTTAATCAGCCTTCATTTGTAAGATGCAATCTTTTATTATTATATTTGAATGTACAGGACAAAGACCTGATGGAGGACTCTTACTACTTAGTTTTTAAATATCAAGCCAATTTACTGGGTGAAAATCTATGGTTCTTATCATCATTTGGTTAATATCTATATAAGGGTGCTTTCTAAGATATTCTCTAATTGTCTTGATACCAATAATTGCTTATTCCAGAGTATCAAATATGAAATATATCTGATCCTTGAGTTTGACTTATATGCCGCACTACACTAAGAATAACTTCAGTATTGAAAATTAAACAAAGTTTTTATCCTTTTACAGTTGAAGTTCTATTCTTATCAATCTTAAATGAAATTAATAATAATTATTAACTTACTGTTCCTCTTTGGATCTTATGACTATATTATAGACTTGCTAAAGGACATTCATCAGTTCAAAAATTGAAACTCTTTCACCGAATTATAGCTCTGGTTGTACTTCATACTAGCTAACTTAAGCTCTAATTCTCTCCACAATAGTTTATATTGACAGAAAATCTAATCATAAATTTAAGATAATTTTATTGCTTTACCTTCATATATCATATCACTGATTTGTTTATATCTCTACTCGAGTATCTTGCGTAGCATTTCGAAGTTTACTACACTTCTTTCATTAATTCTTTTGATCATGTTTTAGAAGGTATATATATTGCATTCATATGCTCGAGTTACATTTTCCATTGCCATTATGCTAAGTATAATTTTTTCTTACTCTTTTATTATTATTTTCTGAGAATTTCCTTTTAATAGCTGAGCATCTTACTCAGTCCAGAGATCTTATCTTCCCATCTCATAAAATAACACCTAAATTTGGCAGACTCTCTTAGTCAGAAGTGAAGCTCGAATTACAGAAGATTATTTGAAAAGTGCTTGCAAGTTTAGACAAGCTTTCTAAATCAAACTGAGATTATTTAGATCTTTATAATTATCTATGAAAAGCTTTAGAATCTCAACATTCGTTAATTTAGTTGATCTCTTAAATTTATTTTCAGGGTCCTATTCGTCCTTATCCTTTTCATCTTTCTAACCTGATGCCTCTAACTCTTTCTTTTGCATAAGTTTAAATTTAGTTTTTAATGCTTCTGAAATTTTGTCCTTACTTGTTTTTATTCTGTCCTCTAATTTCTAAGCTACTTCATCTGTATCTTATTCTTTAGCCTCTAGAATTCTAATTTAGCCTTTTACACTATCAATAAATGCTCTAAAGTCTAATGTTTGCGTGTCAGGTATTCTTAATGTCTCATATATCATATAAGACTCATACTTGCTAATCTTAAATAGCTAGGAAATTGCCTGAACAAACTGACTAAAATCCATGATGTACTATATTTTTTGAAGATTTATCTAATGCAAAAAGAAGAAGTTCTCTACAGTCTCCTTAGTTGAGTAAATGATCAAAGCTATTCGTTAGATTAAAATCTCGTAAGTGATTTCATCTCCGTATATCTCGTTCATGAATTTAAATATCTCTGAGATTTCAATCTTCTAATCATTATTTATGTCGATAAATTTGACGAAAATTTAAAGTTTGCTCTCATCTGCATAGGGATATAGCTTCTTAAGATGATTAAAAACTGTCAGAAAAGGTATAATACCCCCATTTTCAGGTGTAAATTAAAGATCATCCATTATCTTATAGAGTGGGAAATTTTTTCTTTGCCTCAAAAGGTCTTTGATAATTTCATTTCTTATTTGGACATTTTATCTAATTGTGTATTTCTGGGCTTGAGTTATAGTAACTCTATATGTATCAATTTGAGAGTAGAGATAAGATATGACATTATGAAGATTTTAACTCTAAATTTACTAGGCACAATATTCATATAAATCAACTAGCAATTCAGCCTTCTGAGTATTTTCAAAGTACTTCTTAATGAATAAGACGAATTGCTATTAGACATCAGGGGTCTATTTGGATAATTCCTAAGGATCATACTTTATTGCATCATATGTAGGGATTCTTTTATGAGAGATATCAATTTTGAAAGCAAAATATTTCAGGTAAATCTGGTAACTTATCTATAATTTAAAGATTATTATTATGCCTGTAGTTTTACCCTTTTTTCAGTTGTATATAGCTTTAGGTAGTGTTAAACTTCATCAATTTCTAGAAAGTTATTATTATTTTAGTCAATCATATTCAAAATGAATCTAATTTCAAAGTCCTGAATTGCAGTCTCTTCATTTTCACAGTACTTATCAATCAATAGTCTTGCCAACTATTACTTACTTATCAAACCTAAAATTACATTAGTTAATGATTTGAGGGATTACCTTCTTTAATAAATTATATGTTATTGTAAATGACAAATAGAATAGTATCCTTGGTTTATTCCATTGCATATGTTATAATTTTCATTTCTCGCTATGTCAGCTATGCCTCTAATTTGTTAATGAAATCACAGAAATCGAAGGACTTTATTTTCTTTGCCAGTTTTTTGTTCTTAGAGAGATCGAATAATTACACTCCGAACATTTAATGAAGGGATTGAAAAAGCAGCTATGATTCTTCCAAAGTTAGAAGTTTTGTATCGTATGAAAATATCTTATCAAACTGAGTCTCTGTTAATTCAGCTTTATCAACAGGGAACCCATATTTAGCCATTAGAATTCTTATATATTATGGTCCAGATTCCTGTCCAAGACTCTTAATTATCAGTTTTCTAAGAAGTAACTACTTTTAATCTTCAAGTTTGGCCACTTAGATGCTTGATAAGAGTTTATTGGAGCTGCTGATCACTGCAGAATCTCTATTTTGGTCCTAAAGTACCAAAGCCTATTTATCCTTCATAGTAGTTTGATAGTTTTTTTCATTTGGATAGAGGTCATTATAAATTTATTAAATGTAGATATACATGTGTTTTACCAAAAGCATATCTAGACCAAATTTGAACTTGTTATTAATTATCTCATAAATATAGTCATTAACTTATGTTTAAAATCTAAATAATCTTTAGAATTCTTTGTCCAAGATATCTTTGACTAAAGGTGTATCACCAGAACCAATTTTTTCTTCTGTTGAATTTCTTGAAAAATACTCTTAAACATCACCAAGTGAATGAGGAAATATATTTATCAATTTACATATTATTCTGAATTCCACATTACATTAAAGTGGTTTCTTTATTGTAAATGAGTAATCATTTAGCAATTAAACCAAACTAATTACATTCATCTGCCCTAAGTATTAAGTATCAATCACTTTGTAAAGCTCAACCAGCTGTCTTATGGTAACTTGATTATCCTTTAATTTTTATGAAAGATCCCTCAATTTGATATTCATCTTGGAATTAATTTAGATTTGGCTTAGGCAACTCTTTATGCTAGTTAATAGCTCTATCTCATTAAAAATTTTTATGATGTCCTAGGTTAATATTACACTTTAGAACTATTCAGATCTAGAAGTATCTTCCTCATCTTTTTTTTCTTATGCCAAATTTAGAATCTTTAGCAAATTTTGCTTAGTTGGTAGCAATTCAAGTCTTTCAATATGCTCTATTGCAATAAGTTGCTAAGATTACATAGAATTTTCATCTTAAAAAAGGCTATTAGATTATTGTTATCTAGATTATCTTATTGCTTCAAAAAACTCTGACTCTTCAAGTAAACTATCGCCATTCATATCAAGATCATAAAGTATTTATTGAATAACTTGCTCATCAATTACTACTTAGCTTTATTTTATTTAGTTCTTGAGCTTATTTAACTCTTATTACACAACAGTTAACTATATTCTTTTGCTATTGGAGGGATCAAGTTATCTGTAGAACAAAGCAGGACTTATTCTAGCTTATAGCAAAAAATCATCTAAAATTTTTAAATAATTTTATCTAGTCTAGTTAACCCCAACCTTCCTTGCTTCTTTAACTATGACTTAATCTGGCTTTAATAATTCCAAAAATTAATCTTTAGAATATTCAGTTAGAAAAGCATACTCAATTAATTCTTTTGAATAAATAGGCTAAAGCTTTTCAAAAGCTTGCTAGATTTAAGTATTTGTTATAGTATTTGCTGTAGATGCTGGGCTGGTACCAATCTTAAAGATAGTAATTGGCAATAACTTACTATCTAGCATTTTTTTAATTATAATCTAAATGATCTTTGCCTTCCTTCTTGAACTATTTAGACCTTCGAAGTTAGGAATAAACATTTGTATGTTCATCATTGATATTTTATCAGAATCATAGTAATATGAATTTAAAACCATTAGCAAATCAGACCTTCTTACTTCGACTTGATTTGCATCAATGATAAGGCTATTAAAAATATCGATTATACATTCCTAGGGTATCTACAATGTTTTTTGCATTGTAAAATTAAAAGTTTCGTAGCCGATTCTCTCTGATCCTTATAAGCTAAAGCTAGATTTTACAAAAGCCTCTGGTGTTATCTAGTTAGTTTATAAAAGCTAGTTTAAAACATCATAGCACTAATAGGTAGAATTAGATTTAATACTTTCATCCATATGTCTATTTAAGAATATCTATAGCTCTAGAATATTATATTTTCCCTAAGTAATCTACAGCCATTACAAAAGCTATCTGATTTTATCAACAGATATAGAAGGGTAACAAATTTGAAATTGCTTCAATAGAATACCTAATCTAACATTCTGATAATTATCCTCAGAGAGAGTTTTCAAATGTCCAATAAACTATTCAAATATAATTCCTTCTCGTTACATTTTGATAATTGTAATTTTCAAATCATTTAATCTCTTAGCATTAATAGTACTATTTTAAGTATATTTTCTATCAATGGAGTTTAACTGAGTTTTAAAGCGCTAATAAGCTGCCTAATATCTTAAAGCCAATTTTTCTAATTTACTAAATTAAAATAGAAACTCAGCTTTACTTATAGTATTATTATGATCCAAATCCATATAATTCATAAAAATCATTATCTCTTTGTCTTATACCTTTTTATTTGGATTTTCGTAATAATTTCCATCATCAATATCAGTCTCAAGATTAATGACTTTCTTTAAAAACTTAGAAATTTCAATGATGGAAATTTATTCATTAGCATCAACATCAATAGCATTAAAAATTTCTATAGCTGTTATATTCCTGTCGAGCAGACTTTCGATCACTTTAATCAAAGCATACTACTCAACTGTAATCTCCTATCCATCTTGGAGTTCACAATCATAACCAAATGCCTTCATTGTTTTTTATAGCTCTTGCAAGGTTATATCTCCTGAAAAATCTTCATCAACAAGAGCAGCAAATCTAGAGGCATGAGTATAATTTAAATAGATCTTTTTATCAACGAGGGCCGATTTGAAATCTTCAGTTGCAATTTTCTTATTTTATTTTGTATCTAGACTTCTAAAGAACTCTTCAGGTGTCATATTTCTATTTTTCAAAGTCATTTGGAAAATTTTGACATTTTGTTCATTTAATTCATAAGGTGTGATAGTTTATTTTGATTTTGAACTTAACTTATATAATCTATCTCTCAGTCTTTTTCTCGTAACAATCATTCTTACGAATGCTTGAATCTTGATAATGGAATTATTTAGTCTGATAAGATCATCATAATCACTCAATATCTTTTATTTGTTCCTGTTATTCTGAGTCTTTGTTAGTTACTATTATTTTCTATTTGAGCTATTACTCGCAGTTCTCGAGTGTATATTACTTTAAGCTCTCATTTTAAATTTATTTTGAATTTACTTAATCAATTTATCATCATATTTTTATCAAATTTACACTTGCGGGGTTTTGGGGTTTTGGGGTTTTGGGG
>CCKQ01017856.1:0-10993 GCA_000751175.1 Stylonychia lemnae
CCCCAAAACCCCAAAACCCCAAAACCCCATGAAATTTAATCTGAGACTAAGTAATGAAATCAAGATTATATAAATATCAGTCAATTATAAAGTCAAATTTTTTGAGTGAATCTCGTTTTAGGAAATTAAGTTTTTATAAGTCTTAGTTAGTTTTGAAATTTAGGTTGTTGACTTGAAACATGCTGATAGTTTCAAAGTCACTTGAGCTCAGGAGTAATAATGAAGTCTCACTTGACATATCTAATTCTGTGGAATTTTCTGAGGATAGTGCTGTACTTAAGATCATTAAGTGAACAACCTGTGTCTTTTTGAAGAAGAGTTGCAAGTTTCTCAACGTTATCAACTGTAAGCTCTGGTATAATGTCTCTAATCAGATACAAGACATCAATATTTTGAGCATTTGCATTGCTTTCGTCATCTGTGTGGACTGGAGGCTTGAAGAAGTTTCCGAATCTCTCAAGTAGCTATTCGAACTTGATCTTGTAACCCCTTCGGTCTCTTTCATTATGAGCAGCAGATAGCTTCTCAGAGGATTTCATTTTGTCAATCAAGTCCCTTACTTCTTAGTAAAGAGCTGATAGCACCAATGGATCGACGTCAAGTTTACCGAAGTGCACGATCTGATGATCCCTTCTCTCTTCATCTCTAACTAGTTATTCGGCATCAGTAAGACCTGCATCCTTTTCCCTAGGATATAGAGTCCATAAGAGTTATTCTTCAATTGGTCCAATAATGTAGAACATACTGCTCTTTTGTGTCTTGAAATCAGCCCATTTGCTTACTAGTTTGGTTTTTGGAACATATTCAAAACTTTCAACTGATGCCCCTGGGATTTAAGAAACATCCTTGAATTCATCTGGATCTTTAATCTCTACATTACATTTTTGCACATATGAAGCAAGATTGAGTTTGAGGTATCTGTGCAATTTACTAATAAGCTTGCTCTGTCTCTGCTTCTCCTCTCCGAAAGTCATAAATTCTAATTCCTTAGTAAGAGTTTTCAAGTATGCTAATAGTTCTGAAGAAGTTATTACAGTCTTATCCTTTGGTTCAAAATCAGGTACTTTGACATAGTTGACTTTGGTGACTTGGAAGGCCTCAAAGAGCTCAGAAGCGATTTCTCTAGGGATCTTGCTTGGATCAGTCAAGTTGACCTGACTCATTAAGTGCTGCTTGTCCAAGAACTCTCTTTGTACCTTGCTTAAATTGACTGATAACTCCAAATAATAGGCGCAAGCTCTTCTGTGATTAGCGATCTCTAGTTTTTCCTTGTTAATTTTTTGCTCTTCCCACTCATCTTTGGCGTTCTTAATCTCTTTCTCGATTTCCTCTTCAAGCAAGTTGTCATCAACTACATTGTCCACTTCTCTTCTATGCTCCAGCTTCCTGCTGATCTTTCTGGCAATGTCTAGTTCCTTGTACTTAGCATACTTATAGGCCAGCACTCTGACTCTGTATTCACTAATCAAAAAGTTAACTTCAGCCAATTCCTTCAATGCGTCAATCACTGAGAAGTCAAATTCATAGACAATGGGCTCAGTCTTGGCAAAGTCAATGGATTGCTTAAGTGATTTCTTAGCCCATTCAAGATAGTCTCTGTAGAACTTTTTCAGCTTATCACTGAAGTTAGGCAAGTCCAGCATGTAGATGCCCAAGGCAACTGAACCGTAGGGGATGTGCTTCTGAAGTCTATCCTTATACTTGCCATTGGTATCATACTTCTGCTGATACTCTCTTAGCTTATCATAGAAGATCTAGAGATTTGCATGACCAAGCAAGTAGTTGACGTAAAATTTGAGCTGCGGTGAGATATGTAGAGTGCGTTTAAGAAGCTTTTCTGAGTCAGTAAGTAGCTTTTTAGCCAAGTCATGCTTCTTCTCAATCATAGTCAGGTATTAAGCGTAGCGGATGTCAAATCTTACAGCTGATTCCAAGAATTTTATGTAGATGTTAGGCTCTTATTGTGATGAATTAATATTGTAATCAGCACCAATCAGTTAGTATTCAATTCTGTTGTTGAAATCTAATGCAGGGTCTACTTTTTCTTCTTCAACAGGTAGATCCTCAGCCACGACAGGTTAGCCTTTGCCTCCAGCAGCAGCTTTACCAGCCGGAGCACCAGCTTTAGGTTACGCAGCTCCTCCCTTGGCACCGGCAGCAGGCACTGCAGTCTGGAACTGTGCGAGCACGTCTTCATTTGGCTTAACTCTAGCCTTGTTTACCTTGACCTCTCCTTTGAAATTGATGTTTTATGGGTCTAGATCCAGTCCATAGTCTCTTAGCTTGTACCACACAATAAGTCTTCCCTCTTTCACAACATCATTGGCTTCAGTTCTCTTATCTTTGTTGTACATCAGTTCAGACAGATTGCCCAAGAAGAAAGCGTATGAAGTGTCATTTTAGTTGTAGACCTGAGCGTGCTTTCTGATTTTCTCAGCAGTTCTGATGGCCTGATCGATCTCGCCCTTGAATACCTCAATCATGAACTCAATCTCCATCAGTTGTCGAACGAAGTACAGATCGTTCAGAGATTGGCATTCTGTATTTAAGTTATAAATGACGACAATAATTTACCTAGCTTAGTCACAGCAATGCAGTCTGCACAATCTTCAAATCTCTTTTGATTGTAGAGAATGTTTACTATTTCCAGCTTGATCTTAAGCCAGAGATAGATGTGTGGGTGGTCTCTTCTTTCAGCCGACTCTACTCTTCGCTTTTCCTTCAGTTCTTCCTCTACCTCTCTCTTCTTTCTCTCCTCTTCTTGTCTCTTTAATTCTTCTTCGTCCTATTGTTATTACTAGGCACCACCTTTTCCTGGGGGTCCTTTTTTATCGGCAGGTGCACCTTTAGCTGGTGCAGCTTAAGCTTGTTTTTACTGTGCAGCTGCTTTAGGGTCTGAAGATGGGATACCAAGTCCAGATCCTCCGTAAATCTCAGGCAACTTGAATGATCCCTTGTCCTCAGCCTCTACTCCATTCTCTACCTTGGAGTGCTTACCTTCAGCTAGAGCCTTGAAGTTAGTTAAAGCCTATCTCAAGACATAGAATGATTGTATTAGGAAGCCTTGCTTTTGTTGGATTCTTCCAATGAGCAATCTTGTTCTGAGGAGCAGTGACAAATATTGTGATCTTCTGTCAGCATAACACATCTCCTCCTCCTTGTTAGTGAAGAAGTTCTTTTAATCATCATCATTAATGGCTGATGCCTCATAGCATTTTTAAAGTCTGCTCTTAAGGTCTCCGATCTCCTAATCTGGAATGTCAATTTCTTTGATCAAAAGATTATCAAGTTTATCTTTGCAGAACTGAATTTCTTCATTCATTTGTATACTCCTAAGTATGTTTCTCAAATTCTCCTCGCTTGATCTGAGTAGCTGAACTCTGAAGTCTGCTTTCTCTGGCATCTCTACATTTTCTGATTCTCCTAGTCTCGCAAGGAATAAACTTCTTGTGAAATGCAATAAGTCAATCACATATGGAGAAAGGTACTTCTTAAGTTGGTTTACTATCTCAACTGGGATGCTCTTAGAGATATTCTAAATTGCTTCTTGATTTTTATCATTTTCTGGTGTCAGGTGGTTGTAGTATCTCTGGGATGAAGGGAAGAAGAAGTTCTTGCCCTCTTTCTTGTTAATAAACTCAGACTCTCTAACTCCGATCTTAGGCAAGTCTTTTTGTGATAAGATCTTATTGTAGAGTTGGTAAGCCTCATTAATGAAACCAATTTCAATCAGAGCAATGGCTTTCAAGAGCCTTGCCTTAACTGTTAGTACTCTAGACTTAGTGATCTCATGTGCCATATATTCCATTAGAGAAGCCAGAGGTAAGGCTTTATCATGAAGATCAGCATCAATGAGAGCTTGAGTTGCTACTCCAATAGTATGCATAATCTCACTGGGAGTAAGAATGTATTTATCAGCAAATAGCTAGTCACTGAGAAACTCTCTCATTCTATAGTTAGCATATTCTATTGGCAGCTGTGGATGTGGGAAGCTAAGTTTTGCTGGTGCTGCGTAAAGCTCAGCAGTCATTAGAAGGCATTCATTATATCTGAACTGATCTCTACCCTCATAGCATAATTTGGCTAATTTTGTTAGTACTATTCCACCAATAAGACATTGCTTAGATCCAAGTGTGTCAGCAAGTTAGGGGTTTTCTTTAAAGACCTGTCTAAATGAGTTGACTACATAAAGTCTCTAGAATATGGTATCTACACAGTCATTCCATTGGATTTCTGCTTCTCCTAGTTATCCATCTGCATATAGTAAATTTCCCAGTTCATGCAAAGCTTAAATCAATAAGAACTTTTCTTGTCTCTTTCTGAGCAGTTCTATACACTTCTTGTAGTTCTGAATCACCATGTTGGTGTAGACTTTGTGTCCCTTTTTCTTTGCTTTGATCTCAAAATGGGTTTAACCCTTTTTAAGCTCATCAATTCTGAGGTTCTGAGTCTCCACTCCAAACTGGAAGTACAACTTACGACATTACTTGAGTGACTCTTCACAGCTATTAGCGTCTCTCTTGATGAATTCCAAAAGCTAATCTGACTTCTGCTTGTCAGTCATCAGTACATTTTCAATGATCTCTAGTCTGTTGATCTCTTTTTCTATTCTGGCCTTGTCTCTTAAGAATTCCTGCTCCTCTGGGGGTATCTCTCCAGTAATCATAGCTTGGCGACTTCTCTTCTTTTTGTTGGTGGCTTTCCAATTCTCAAATTGAGAGATTCTCACTTACAACTCACCTCTCTTGGCTAGAGTGCGAGCTGCTGCATCATCGAATAAGGTTGTCTAGGCATAGATGATAAAAGGTAGAAGTTGTTATGCATAGGTGTTTTCACTAGCAGTGTTGATTCTATTGCTGAGATCAACGAGTGATTCCCATTTCTTAACTCCCATTAAGCATTGAACACCATAGGTAATGAAGCTGCAATGGACAGTGATATCGAATTCCTGAATCTTCTCATACCACTTGAGTCCTTTTCCATTAGCCCCCATATTTCCACTCTTGCTGGTGCCAATAGTCTGCTTAGACTCATTATGATTCAACTCATGACCACCATTGCCCATTTCCTCCTCAGCTTAAATTCTGAATCCAACTGTTTTTCCTGGTTCTTTGAGCATAGTTGGCTTTTGACTCTTGATAAGATCAATCTCGTGGCCTCCTTATTTTCTGAGTTGCCCACCACCTCTCAGGTATTCAACCAGATACAAGCTAGTCTCAGCTAGTATGACTACGTATTTCCAAGCATCTGTCTCTTTCAATTCAAGTGGACTGGTGATATCATAGTTCAGTACATTCCAAGTGTATCTAATGATGCTCTCTAGTTGCAGCCAGGCACGGGCGTTTCTGGCATACTCAGCAGCTCTTGCCATGATCTTAAGTATAGCAGCTACTTTCTTGACTCTGTCCTCAATTTTAAGCACGAACTTCTCCGTGTCATGCTTGTGTTCCTCTTCAAAGGATTCTCTTTGAATCTTGATTCTGTCATTGTGCTCATCTAAAGCCTACTTGTACTTGTTGAAGTCAATCTGTAGGATATCATTAAAGACCACTTGAGAGTTGCCTGCCTGAGTCAAAGATCTCTGAGGGAAGGTTAGTGCCATGTTAAGGAAGGAGTTCATTCCCTAAAGCAGCAGCTTCTCACTGATCCAAAGATATGTGTAAGTATTGAACTTCTCCTCCTCTTCGTTATCAAATTAAACTATACCCCAGTAGTCATCTTCTTCGTCCATAAGATTGCCTCCTTGGATAATCTCGTCAAGTTGCTTCATATTAAAGGCCTTAGCTCCTTATGTAATGCTGTTTGACTCCTGAATTTAAGCAACTTTTTCTTCAAGCATATTGAATCTCTTTCTTTGCTTTCTCACAATATCTTTTTCAAGGTACTCTAGTCTCTCAGCTGATTTGTTCTCGATATTTGAAATTACATCATCAGCGATTTTGACCTTGTTGGCAACAATCTCCTCAAGTTCAGCAAATGAGGTCATGCCTAGCTCCATAGCTCTTCTCACACATTTGCAGCAGAATTCCAGATATCTTGCATTTTGATTGCCTTAGTCATAGGATAGAATAATTTGCTGAAGCTAAACTTGTGGGTTGTTGAGTTTCACACCTTCCCAGAAATCAACTATTTGAACTAACTGCTCTTTAGCTTTATCGACTACTTCATTACCATTAGTAGCAGTTTTCTAGAATCTATTTATTGCAAGCTTCCATCTTTCTGTCTTAGCTTTGACAACATCTTGATAATCAATGAGCTATAACAAGAATTCCTCAAACGATTAACCTTCAGTCTCAAATTCTTCAAACTTCACAATTTTCTCTTCATAAGGGTCTGGATCTCTGATTAAATCAGCATCAGGTATGTTCTCTCCGAGTCTGATACGTTTCTCCTGCTCCTCCTTTTTCACTCTAAGTTCTTCAGTTAGTTGAGGTCTGCGAATTATGTACTAAGTGTACTTGCGCCATTTCCTTGTGTTTAAGGGCAACTCAGATATCATGATTCGTTTGAATGACTCCTCCTCTGAGTTTTCAAAGTCTAATCTTAGGATCTAATAAGAAATACATCCAATGATCTTGCGCATGTTCGAGTCTAATAATTCAGAAGGTACTAGTCTAAGAGATTAATGACACTTAAACAAGATTTGGAACATTAATTAAGGTCTTGGATTAAGTTGGAAGTAAGGGTTAAGGTGGTTATAGATTTCTGAGACAACTCTCTTGACAAGTACATGCTAGTTTATACTGGTGCCAATGTCCAAAGCTATTTGCAAATAGTTACAAATTTTCATATCAATCTTTTGCTTCTCTACCTTAAGCTCACTTAGATCAGCCTTCTTTTGAGTGTCAGATTTTACTATCTTTGATACTTTAGCTAGGATTAAAAAGGCTTCTGCAATCTACTTGGCTTCAATTGGAGATAGTAATTATAAGTACTCGTGGTTGAGTTTAAAAGCCAGGATGGGGTTAATACGAGTGTCAAGCATCTGGTACTTGAACTCATTTTTCTCAATGAACTAAGCACACAGATTCTCTGCTACTTGCTTTGCTATTTGATAATGACCAAGCTTAAAAGCAATTTCAGCTAAGTAACCTTGAAGTTAGTGTAATGACAAAGGCAAAAGCGTTATAATGTCATTTGAGGTTTCACCTATTCCATTCACACAGATACCGTCATGAGTATATCCACCAGCTGCAAACACGTATTTTTCATTAGGAATAAGGCCAGTTACTTTGACTACAGCACCTGGCTGTCTTTTATCTCCAGTACCATCATACTCAGTATTGTTAAGACTTACGCCGACACCTGAACCACTGGGTTTACCGAATAAAGCCATCTGGCTAATGTTTCTCCAGGATTTATATTCAGTGACTGGCCTATAGAAAGGAAGTTTCATCACAATGCTTGTACTAGTTCTGCAAATCATGATTGGTTTGGCTGGCACGTTTGACTTCTTGATGTATTACTGCTTAGCCATGAGATTGAAGGGATGCACCTGATCAGCAGTTCTCTCATAGTATTCATGATAATGCTGAGCTGCTTTAATATAAATTGCATTCTCCAACGACAACTAACTTAAATTGTCTTCCTGCTGCTTGGCTCTCTTCAAGCATTCAACGGCCTCTAAGAGTAACGACTTCTACTCTACAATATTTGACTTAGCCACAGCTAGACACATATGTAGCAGAGCGTTTTAATAGGGATTTTGATTATTTTCCTTCTCAAGAATCTTTTCATAAGATTGAATCTGTGGCTTTGGAGGTGGAAGTTTACCTGCCTCTTGGAGTGTCTGTTTTAGATTGGAGAGATCATTCTTGGACTTACTTATGGTCTTATTCTTAGTCTAATTCATTTTGGTATTAAGAGACTGCGCTAGATTTTTGGTAATATTGCCTGGAGCATTCTTGCTTAAGTCGATTCCTTGAGAGATAAGCAGCTTATTGGTTTAGTTTTTGACTACTCCCATTTCACGACCAAGTTTAATTTCGCATCTGTACAGGTTGATCAATAGATCTGAGTGAAGAGAGTGAATAATCTGTTCTTAGTTGTTGAAATACCTGACATTTTGAATTTGATTCTTGGATCTCGTAGTTTTTCTCCATTCCTCAATGTTGATATTTCTTTCAAATAGATCCTTGTTCTTCAACTCCTCAATGCATTCCTGCACTTCTAACTGCTCTTCATCGCCCTCATCCTCGTCCAAGCCAGGTTCTTCTCTTTCCCTGCGCTCTCTTTCTCTTTCCTTCCTGAGTATCATCTGCTCCCAAGTTTCATGTATAATGTTGATCCTTTGCTCTAAATCCCCAATCTTTTTGTTATCAATTGTGATGCTCATTGAAGTCCTAATGTTTTCCTTGGAGTCTAGACACTGCTTGAGTCTCTCTTCACGATATTCTACGATCTTGCCAATAGCTGATCTTAGAGTCTGTACTGCATTACGGAACTCTCCAATCTCTTCTTAAAGGGTGGCGAGGTAAATTGAGAACTTGCAGTACATGATCATGTCATCGATGAATGGGATGCGAGTTAGAATTCGCTGCATGACGTTGAAGGCTTCGACAAAGTAATTCTTTATCTAGATCACATATTCATCCATCTATTCTACAAACTCAATAGGGTATTCTCGCTAATGCCGCATTTCGGTGTAGGTGTCAACTCTCTGCAAAACTGGAAGAAGGAATTTCTGCCAAAGGAAACAGCAGATGTCAAATAGGATGTCCTGCCTGTTTTCTAAAAAGTGATCGCCTAGAGGTCCCAGTAATGCCTCTTTGATGGTTCTACTAAGATCAACTAGCATCTCGATATTATAGTTCACACTCATGAAGACTCTGGCTTCGTCTAAGGCCTTATAATCAGGGGTATTCTTTTCAATTAGTGATTTTTCAAGGTCAGCTACTCTTCTGAAGACAAGTAAATCTCTCTCAGTAAGTGCAAGTTATTTATCAGTCTTATAGCAGACATAGACATAGTCTAGGTTGGGTACTCTTTCAAGATCTCTAGGTGTTTGTCTCAAGTCTACAGGTATCTTGTGATATCCCAGTGGTGCTCTAATATGAGGATCTTGCCCCATAATGACAGTAACATCAGTGATAATGGAAAGACAATCCTCTTCATCAATAAGAGAGTTGGCAGTTCTTCTGAAGACAATATAAGGTATGAGTTTGGTCTTCTCATAGACTCCTGTGTGCTATCTGATTGGTACTGCAACTGCGTAGTGGTTGTCAGGGAGATCTGGACCGCGGTTCTCATCAGCCAGAACAACATCGATACCCACTATAGCATTCTGAGAGTTCTTGGTACGCTGAAGTAGCAGATTAACATAAATGTGCTTGATCTTCTCTAGCTCAGCTTCACTTGCTTGGATTTACTGCTCATCTTCCTCGTCCTTAGGAATCTCTTGCTGCTACTACTAAGCCTTTGGATCTGGTTTACCACCTGGTTTAGCTCCTGCTTTGGCTGGTGGTTATTGAGCTGGAGCTTTCTTAGAGTCTTCTTTCTTTTTGTCTTCTTCTTTCTTCTCAGCTCCACCAGTTGGTCCTGCCATTTTAGCTTGGGCTCTTAGTCTCTTAAGTTCTATTCTTAGGTTTGCTGCGTTAATATCCTTAGGTATTTTTTCGAATCCATTTGGAATATTAGCAATCTTGCTTGCACTCATAAGGACATCAACAGTTGCAAGATAGGGTGTCTCATATCTTCTAAACTTGAGTCTAACTAGAGCAGGGTCAAGTAATAGATCGAACTCAGCCCACAGTTTGCACTCATAGCTCATCTTAAGGAGTTCAACATGCACCTCAATGGGGACATTATAGCTGGCGAATTTCCAGTCCTTTTCTTTGATCATCTCTGAATCAAGAGCTTTGTACTTTTCAAGCAATTCATCCACGTTCATGTCGGCCTCTTTGTTCAGAAGCTGGTCTTTCTTTTCACGATCACGCTTCTTCTTCTCATGAATCTGAATCAAAGCTTGCTTTAATAACAGAACATCAGCTTTTACCATTTCCATTGATAACTTGAGAGCTTGAGTCTTGATAGCAATGTTCTTAGCACTTCTCTGAACGAGTCTGCAACAACCAGGGTCATTAGTGGTCAAACACTCAACAATAGCCAAACTTCTGTGATACTTGTTCTAGTTGAATGTCTCCTCTATCTTTTTCTTCCAGGCATCAGGAGTTAGCACACCTGTCTGTAATTGATACTTCAGTTCTTGGGTTCTAAGAATTCTTAGTGCTTCTACAAGCACCTCTTTGGTGCCATCTGGGACTGGAGGATCTTGCTCTTCAATTTGCTTCAAGTAGAGTACCTTTTGAATACCGTAACTGATAACTCTTGTGGCTGCCTTGTAAGCCATTTAGTCGGCATAGCATCTAGCTAGTTCTACGTAGTTCATCACACGCCAATCTAGGTACTTGGCTGTTGTTAAGATCAAGTTGTTGTCCAAGCAAAGTACATTGTAAGCCAAGAAATGAGTTGCTTCTTTTGAATAATTGGCTTCTCTGAGTTAGTGACATATCTTGAAGATAATGATGGTTGAGTTGTAAGTTAAGTAATACAACTTCTCTCTCTGCTCCTGTGACATCTTATTGATCTCGTCGGCTGCTGCCTTGATTCTATTGAGGACATCCATGACTACCTCAACTGTATCCTTTCTTTTGATCTACTGATCATTCCTCGTGAACCTTTCAAAGTCAGACTCAGCTCTCTTAATCGTTTCTTAAAGTCTCTTCTCAACTGCCTCGTTTGAATTATCAAAAGCAGGGTCTTATCCATCAGGCGAGTTGGGGTTAGCTCCAGATCGTTTGTTTCTAGTATCTCCAGCAGATCGCTGCGGAGATGTCAGCTACTATTACGACTGCATTCAAATTATTTAAATTATTTATATTCGCTTTCACGCTCTTATAATAAAACTTAATCCAATTCTTATTTAGTATCTATTCTTTCTAAGAATTTTGAAAATGCTTTTATGACGGGGTTTTGGGGTTTTGGGGTTTTGGGG
>CCKQ01017873.1:0-13662 GCA_000751175.1 Stylonychia lemnae
CCCCAAAACCCCAAAACCCCAAAACCCCTTGAACTGTTATTTAAGTCTATTTTTGAAAATAAAAAATAGTAAATATATGAAGCTTTTTATTGAAAAGTAAATCATTAAGTTTTTAGTATATTAGATTCATTATAATATTTATATGAAATCTAGGATGTATACTATTAAACTATATTATAATAAAAATGAAACAAACTATTGTGAGAGGATAAAGAAGAAATTCTGTTATCTTGCTGCTTTTTTGCCTCTAATAATGCTAATCTTAGTCTTCTTCAAGAATTCTTTTTCCTTTGTAGAGTCAACTCAAAAGCATAATTGATAATGAGGTATATCTAATGGAATTTTCATTCATTAAAATAGCAAAAGATCAACGAAATATATTGAAACTCTGAATAGTTTAAAATGTCAGATGATCAAGAGATTGCATACCTTAATTTTCCTGGATCTAAATACTAATTTGTTGAACAATCATTCAGCGGAAATACACTTTCTCGCATTTTATAAAATGAAAAAAGTAAGGATTCAATAATATTTTAAAAGATTTTAGGAAGCCTAGCTACTAACACTTGCCCTGAAGGTACATTGCTCTATCCAATCATATTTGGCGGTTCTCCTCAAGATTGCAGTTAAGACGTCATTTACGATGGGTTTAATACTGATGCAAATTCAAACTTGGTAATGACAGGATCAGTAGATATAACTAGCCCTACTTCAACTTGTCCCATTCACTCTTCATCAGGAGTAATTCCATTCATTTTGTATTCAGAATATGATGGCAAGGTTTAATGGATTAAAATACTTGGAAGTAATCCAACGGCCAAGATTTTATCTCCCATATTTGTTGGAGTAAACATTTATGCTGTTGTTATTAGTTAAACTTCTTTAAGGATTTCAAAAATAGAAATTGCTAGCGGAAATATTTTAGATGAACAAAGTATGGATGATATTTTTGCCTCCGGATCGACAAGCAATATGATCTTAAAATCAGATACTAATTCTGATCTCTATCTAATGATGAATTTAAAATCTAGTTATTATGGGTATAGTGACTAAGAGGGAATATTAATTCGAATGAATCAAGCTTTAACAGGATAATGGCTCACAAGAACCCATGGTTCAAGCTCTAAATCTGGAGATAACTACTATGATTTAGATTTTGCTATTGGTACTACATCTTTATGGAAATTTACCCTAATATACACAGGCTCAGCTTCTTTTAAATTCGTAGTGGACAAAATACAAAAAAGTGATGCAACTTAAAATCTATAATCTACTTGGAGTAATCCTTTGCCAACAACAATTTAAGGATAGATTAAATTAAATAGCGACTAGAGCAAATGGTTTACAGTAGGGTATATAGACACAACAGATAAAATCTCTTTTTAATAAGGAATCACTGCAACCAATACAATAAGTTCAAGTTATGTATCAAATATTTTGATAAAATCATTTGATTTTGAGATTAATTCAAATGAAGACTTAGTTATTTCTGGAATATAAAACATTTGTAAGTTAATTTTTCCTAAATATCTGTAGACTAGATTCTAATTCTAAATGTAAAATCTACTGATGGGTCGATAATTGTTAGCAAAATTATATCAAAAGGATCATCAACACCAACAATCAATCCTAAACTATTTTTGAGAAGGCCAAAGGCAGGATAAGTGTTATTTGCTTTCTAAAATCAAAAATACATCGATGCAACATATCCCTCTAGACTAATTATCTTCAATTCTTCTGATATTTTATCCGATAAAAAATAAAGTTGCGTCAACTTTACAACTATTGTAATTACAAATTTCAATTCTGTTGGTACTTCTGGTTCAACAAGCTCTTCGACTTTGTTGTTTAATCCTACGATAACTACTTTAACTCTAGCTCCATTGATTAGTGATTTTATTGATTCAGCCTAATCTCCTGTATTTTATTACGGATTAAGAGATTTAAATCCATTATATAAATGCCGAATTCCTATAACAGTTACTCCCGCTGAGCTGCTTTACGATTTTGAAACATAAGTAACTTAAAACATATCTCAAGTTTTATCAGTATAAAGTTGTCTAGGAAAAGTCTACACTATTACTTCAATTACTTAATTCTCTGGGTCAGCATTAGATTCTACTAAATTTACTTTTGATGCGATAGCGAGTAAACTTTTTGTAAAACTTTTAGACACAGATTAAGCTGATTACGTGGGCTTAAGACATTTGAAACTAACTGCATCTTACTCGGGAGATTAGGCAACTATATTTCTAAGATTAGTAGGTCTACCTCCAAGCAAATATGTGCAGGATCCACAAAATCCTAATCATGACATCTCTAATTGCACCATTAATATATATCCATTTTACTATGGCCATACTTTTAAAGTTTAAACTAATTTCTTTGATATTGATTAGAATGGAAACTTATTATTTGCTGGCTAAGGCACTAATACTCCATTTGGAATGGCTGGAGATAATTCGATCGGTAGAGGATTTCTTTCTTCAACAGATTAAAGGTCTAAGCCTTATTGGATATATAAAGTAGAACCAGAATTTTCTCCTGCTACTTAAACTTAGTGTTTCCACATCAACTAGTATCAAGAATTCGTGTATGGATTATGTTAATCAAAAGATTATTATTTCCAATCCTTTACATCAACTCCAATACTTTTAAAACTCAAACATATGACAGGCTAAATCATTTATGTAAAAAATCTACCACTTAGTTAGTATTCTCCAACAACTTAGACTCCTCTGATAGTAAAAGGTCTCTAAACAGGCAAAATTCTAATCTTGTAGAAGTTTAGTGACTCTACAAAATCTAATTTTGCAGGGATAAAATTTGAGGATACAAATTTCAATATTGATTTCTTCAAATTCTACTAAAGTAGCGTAACCTACATTGATAGTGACTTTCTAATAGATGAGACTGTAGGATTCTTTTATTAATTTAGTCACGGAGGTTCAAGTAACGAAGAAATATATTAGTTTAGATTAGCTGATGGTGTATTAATCTAGAAATCTAAACTTGATAGTGGTTAGGCAGATTCTTATGGGGTGCCAAATTATTATGGAACTGATAAATTACTTGTTCCTTATATTTAGGATTCTCCTAACAAACTGATTTGCTATGTCATTAAGAAATCTGATCTTTCTAGTCTAGCTAATATTGAAATAACTTTTACTGCCTCAACTACTATCAGGAGTGCAGCTGCAACTAGTGATTCAATTGGAAATATATATCTATCTGGAAGTAAAACTTAATCATACTTCATCAAGCTAGATTCAAACTATCAAGTAATAGAGCAAAGATTTTGGAATCATGGTTCTAATAATTATCTTATGGCGACATCTAAAACTTATAATGATGAGATATTTTATGTACTTACTGGCACTTATTTGACTGGAACTTATTCTTCTACAATGATATTTAGAGGACTTAGTTCTGATATTAATTGCTTTGAAATTCCAATTCTCACCTCTACAACTACAACATACTATCCAATAATAAATATACTCAATACTGCAACAATTGTTACGCCATTAATAGGGCTAGAAATAGATTTTCCCTATTTACTAAATGATAATTTTCCAGTATTTCCAGATACAAACTCTATAAAATTCTAGACTTAATCTTTCTCCAGTGATGCAACTAAAAGAAATGAATGGGGAGAGTAGGGATTCTAAAACTATCAAAAGAGATATCCTTATGATACAGTAAATTGCAATCAAATAGCTTATATAGAAGATTATAGGCATTAACCATAAGTAGATATAGTGAAAGGGGATATTGTAACAATAAATCTTGAATCAATGATAAAAAACTGTCAATCTAGAGAATTCGGTGTTTATATCAGAGATCCGTTCTCAAATACATAATCATTTAAAAACACATTCGTTACAGGTGTTAATAATTCAGCAATAAAAGTAGACAGCTCAGGTGGTACAGCTCATTCAACTGTTTTTGTGAATGTCCATTATTATGACATTAGATTTGGAATTGGAGTAGTCTATACAGATCATCCTATGTTAATTAGAATAATACCTGTAGCACCTTTGCAACTATCAAAATCAAATTTGACTTACTGTGCATAGAATCCATTCCCTTTTAGCTATGGTCACGCAGGCTGCAATGGTGGATGTGAAATGTATCTCTCAACTATATTTGTTAATCAGGAAGATAGCAATATTTTAGTAGCAGGATAGGCAGGGAAACTTAATGCTCATGTTATCAATGATGATGGAAATGATGATGCCTTTGTAATGAGAGTATCAGAAACTGGATGGACAGAATGGTATACTTAGCTTTCAGTATAGAGAGGATATGATGATAAAGCCACATCAGTAACTATTGCTAATGATTATGTTTATGCATTTATGTATGGAGCAGGAGAAGCTCCTTAAACTCGTAAAAAGGCCATTGTAAAATTAGAATATGGTGATGGAAAATTATTATGGGCTAAATTTTTGAAATTAATCAATCCTGTTGATTCCAGTATTTTATTATCTATTGGACGCATAGGTGATATTATAGGTAATCCATGGAACTAAAGTTAAATATTATTTTCAATCAGGCTCTACTATGAAAACTACAGCAAGTATTATGGAGGAAATATTATGATAAGTGACAATAATGTAAATGTTACTAATGACTTTTTAACTTTAGTATTATCTCCTGCTAAACCCTCTTCTACTCTTCCTTTGAACGGATAGATTGTCTTTGATCCTGATGAAAATTACGTTTATACTGGCTTTTCAAGTTATATCACATCTTCAAGTTCAATAGATACAATGGTCCTGAAATAAAATACAACAACAGGAAATATTGAATGGAGTAGGACTTACAATAATGGAGTTAATTACCCAGCGTAAGTATAATTCCTAATATATTTTGAATTATCTAATTTTTAATTAAAGCCATTAATTTCTAACAATTATATTATAGAAATGAAAATAAAAATGTCCCGGCATTAGCTTTCAATAACAAAACGAAATTCTTATTTGTTGCATAAGCTGATGGCTATGCCCATTTAGTAAAAATTAGTTAAAATGGCGGAACATCAAAGAGAATCTAAGTTAAAATTGGACCTGACGGCTCTTAACTTACAGTTTATATTGTCATTGATGAATCAACTGGAAATACAATATTAGGAGGAAACTTTATTACATCAAATTCATTTAACATTGTAACACTGAGTGAAAATTTGGATTACATTAGCGGTTCTTATGAAGGACATTATACTATTTATTCAGCGATGGGGAGATAAATGTGGAAGGTTAATGACTATATAATCCTTGCTCATAATATTTATCAATTTTGGTCTCCTTCATATTATGGAAATGAGATTATTTTCTAAAAAAAGTCTATAGACTTTCAGTTGTATAACTACAAGCATGAATGCCATTCATATGCATTATACGCTTATTTTTAACAAAGGAGCTTGTACACAAATGATAACACTACTGTGAATAGTGCTGCTATATATATTTCTACCTAAAAGTAAATAATATTTAATGAAGCATCAGTGAAATCATACTAGTTATAGACTATTGGCTAAAAGATTTTTGGTCCTTAGTCAGATAATGGGCATGTTTATTGGTTTTAAGGAACTAGAGGTACAGTTCACTGTAATGTTGCTGGCCTTACATACCCTTCAAGAATTGATTTGGATCCTATTGAAGTCACGATTGGATAAATAGTAGAATATCCCTTAAGTTTAAGCGTATTTAAACAATGCCAAGGATATATAACATCCTACTCTAGTCTTCAAGACGAAGCAGACAGTACATCTAGATCAGCTACTAATAATTATATCACTATGACCTAAACTAAAATAACAATTGATGCAACTAATTCTCCTCCCTATCCAGGATATCGTAAGCTCAAAATAGGAAGTGTTTGCTCTCTACCTAGTAGATGCTGGACTGTAGGTATTCCAATAATTATCTGGCCTAAAACTGAGATTAAAGATGCTCCTAGAATACCACCTTCATAAGTGTGTCTTCAACCTCAAAATTATCCCAAATTGCTTGGGCATCCTAATTATGATTTAACCTTAACAGATGCAGATCTTGACTTAGATAGTGGTAATTACATAGCATGCGGTGCAAATGGTGGTGCTACTGATTATTAAACAAAGTAGTATAATACTGGATATGCTTAAGGTTTTATATTAATGTCAGACATAAACGGTAAAATTCTATGGTTTTATGCATCAACTCACACTCTTTCTATTGGGGTCTAATAATTCTCTGCTTGTCGATTTAGCAATGATAAGTATATTCATAGTCTGTTTTTGAATAATGACATGAATATAGTAGGTATGATAAAATAAGATTACGAAAGGGGTAGAGTAATCTACATTAAACTTTTGCCGGGATATTATTATTCTTAAGAGTATTTCACAAAGATTTTCATGGATAAATTCTCTAACTATGCATATGTAGCTGCTAAAAGAAATGATTAGGGCACATTGCCATAATATTTTATGAAGCTTGACATTTCAGGTGAAAATGCTATTCATGTTTGGTCAGCTCTAAGTACTTTTGGTGGATAAAACTCAGATCACAGAACTCATTCTGTCGATGTTTCTCAAGATTATGTATTTGCAATGAATACACTTTACAGAGGTGCAGATAATATTTGGTACTTCTAAATTACTAAATATAACAAAAACGATGGTAAAATGCTAGTTACAAAGCATTATCCTCAAGTGGTTATTAATTATTATTATTTTGCACATATACTTGTTGATTAAAATAGGGTATACACTTCTACATCCCATGAAGGAGCGAGTGTAAATCAAACAAAATCTCTTAGATCTTTTGATTTAAATTTGAATCCTTTACAAGGAGTAGTATTTAGACAATTAACTAAGACATCTTATTATTTTGCAGCTATTGATTGTGATGAAGATTATATTTATGAATTATTTTCTTCTGCAGGTAATACTTAATATCTTGTAAAATATGATAAAACTAGCTTAACTTTGGTTAGATAAATGATGTAAAATATATTTAAAATAATTAATCAAATACAACTTTTAGGTTTTATTAAGCATCATATTCTATTCGAGTTTAGTAACCAATTCTGAAAGTCTATTAAGATAAACTTTTAATTTTCTTTGCAGCTTGGAAAATAAGTAAGTTAAACTTTTCATAATTAGATTAGCTTAATTTTATTTAATTCAATATTAGCTCTTAATAATTATTTATAATATAGTTGGTAATACTTGTGCAGTAGTAATTGATGCTAAAGATAAAAATCTAGACTCTCCTGAATCTTGCATGAAATATGAAGAAGTAAATTTTCCAACCTACAATGAAAATATTGTCTATAATTACTTTGGAGATTTAACACCTATTACTTGGCTATGAGAGTACAGAATAGATAACTATTACAGATATTATTTAGGCAAGTTTTCAACTTAGTTTAAGATTTAACCTATTATTTATAGAGAAAAAAGAATATCCAACTGAGGTTAACTGGTATCCAGCATTATAATTCAGTTGCACTGGTTAAAAACCAACATTTAAAAAATAGCTTGAAAATATATTGATCAATCTGCCTTCAGATCCTGTAGAGTATTAATTTGACTGGCCAACTGATGATTGCAATTAAAATATAATTAACTTCACTTCGTGGTCTGTAGATAGAATGAGTACTATTCCTACTTTTATATAAGTGACTAACACATCATCTACTGTAACAGTAAAAGTAACACCAACTGCAACTGATGTTGGAACATATCAAATCAGAGCAAGATTCTAAATTATTGGCAAACCCTCAGTAATTGTTGATGGCCTGATTATCGTAGATATTTATCCTAAAATACCTTACGGAAGTGACATTACAAGTGAGGAATGCGCTTCAAAAGTAACACCAGCTATTTTTGAGAAAACAGATTCAATTCTGTACTACTCTGATATGGATTCAACTGGTGACAATTTTCTAATTTGCGGATCAACTAAAGCATCAGCTTTGGGATTTAAGACCAATTACTTGAATTCATTTATTGCTGTTTACTATAGGTTTATTGCCCTTAAGTTTCACTTAACCTTTGATTTGGGCCAATATAATGCACTCAGTAATCTTTGCTAATTTGGTTATCAAGATATGATTTACAGTATTCATTAAATACAAATTACTTAAACAAGTTTCTCAGAAGGGTTAGTTTTGTTTAGACACACAAATATTGGAAAATATCAAAATTCAAAAACAATAAGGACTGATTATTTCTATTTTAAATCTGATCATTATTGGGTAGATCCTGATAATGGAGACTAGTATTTATCTGGAAGATTGAATTAGATGCAAAATATTTATATGTCACTTGCTGGCTTTATCGCAAGGTTAAGCTATGAATATAACTTGATATTCTTTAAAATATATTAAACTTATCAGGAAATAGAAGCTAGGAAATTTGAAGTGGATACAAATAATAACTACATCTATTGGGTTTTTGGATATACTCTTGGCAATAGATGGTACTGGGGAATTACTAAGCATGCACAAGATGATGGATCATATGCATGGGCAAGGACACTTATCAATCCTAGCAACACCTACATAACTAGACCAACTGATTATTAAAACTAAATACCTGGACTTTTACTAACAATTACTCATCTATACTCATGCTTGCCTTATGAGCATAATAATGATTTATCCAGCCAAGAATTTCATTTTACTTAGCATTAGTTATCTGATGGTACGAAATTAAGAACAATAGAATTAATGTTTCCTTTCAGATTAGCAATAGCTACTAGTATCATTTATCTTCAACAATCAACAAACTTTGTATATCTATTTAGTGGATATTACTAATCTAACTGTCATATCTTCGTATTTGATATTTCTAATCCAAACTCATTAGGCTATAAAGTACATGCTCTGAGAATTAATGGTGGAAGTTTTCCTTTTGGCTAAATGTTTGATAGAAATGGAAAAATGTGGTTTTCAGTATATGATGGCATTCCTTCAACAAAGATTCTTGTAGGTAAATCTATAGATTTCACAGGCTTTACTTGGGATTAAGGTTGCTCTTATTTCGTAACTAATTCAAACTACTTACCCTCAATGGGTAGTCCTCCATATGGAACAGATGGTGATTAAAGTAACTTATGGAGGGGTTTAGTTATTTATTACGAGACTGATTTATCGTAGGTCCTTTATGATACTTACACAAATGTTTCTATGGATTTTAGAGTTTTGCATTTCAACAATAGATCAGCAAGTATTAGAACATAATATTCAGATTGTTACCAATATTCTAATCCAGGGCTCATTGCAATAGCTGATAGAATAGGAGAACCATCAAGTACAAATCTTGGGGGATTTGCTGTAGGATCTAATAATTACACAATGATGATTCCTAAATTTACTCAATGTGGAAATTACCCTTTGCAATATACTATCAGGATATCTCCCAATACAGCATTACCTGCATTTATGAGTATTGATTTAGTCAATATGATTTTAATGGTCTCCCCATGGGACTCGGCATTCATTAATACTTACAAAATTAGAGTGACTGCATATCTTACAGAGAGTCCTTCTAATTTGAATTACACTGAATTCAATCTCTAAATATATAGAAATGAACCTCCATTTACATAGAACTTTGATAGGAGTGCAATCTTATATGCCCATCATAACAAGACATGGTAAATCAATCTTGATTACGACAAGGAATTGGATGAAGCAAAATTTTCAGTTTCAATGCTAAACTCAGCAAATACTACAATTACAGTTGCCTGGTTAGCTCTAGCTTTTGCAGATAATTAAGGGATGGAATTCACTATAGATAACCCTCCTTAGCCTTAAGCAGGCGTGAATTCTACTCAGTACTATATCAAAGTTAATATCTCAGACTAATTCAATTTGGTCACTCCTAATTTGCAGTATATCAACCTGAAAATTCTTAGGAACTTTTCACCATATTTAACTTCAGGTGTAAATTAAACAATAGAATCAATATTCATCACTAAGTCGTTTATTTACACTGTATGGTACTAGAATTTTACTGATTTAGAGGGTGATACAATTTTAATAAGTTGTCAAGCCTATACAAACGCCCTTAACAAAGATTGGACTTTTATAGAAGTAAATAAAACAATTCCTGGAAACATAACATTTTATGGTGATACTCCAAGAGATAATCAATATGCTGGAGATTATGTATTTATGTGCATTACAAATGACTAGTATGATGCAACTCCACATGTATATAATTTCACACTAAAAGTCATGGCTAAAGAACAAATTCAAATTTCCTTATCTTTGACAAAAGTTTCATTTAGATTACCAAATACATAAAACCTGACGTTTTTTGGATTTGATTCAGACCCTTAAAATGAACCAAATTATTATACACTCTACATTAATAATACAAAATACACTACAAAAACTTATCCTTGGTTATACTGGAATAACTTAACACTTGAAATCTACGCTCATCCTTTTAGTAATAGTTAAGGAGGAAATCATTCAATTTCAGTTAGGTATGATGATTATATATCATTGCCATGCTTCTTAAATTTTACTTTAGAAGTAATCTAAAATTGGCCTCTTCGGCCTCTAATATAGCTGCCTATAATAATGTCAATCGCTAACAATTGGTTCTATTACAACTTTGATAAAAATTAAATATACATAAATCCAGAAGGTGAACCCTTCTCTATTTACTTTAGAGAAAAAGATTAGATAGCACTTCCTTATTTCATCTCAAGAAATTATTCAAATGGAACAATAGGTGGATATACAACAGAATCAAATGTAGGAGTATACTAACTTGAATGCGTTGGAATCGATGACGCTTTTTGGGAAACTTCTATACCCTTGATATTATATGTAAAGCGTATGTAATTATTTCAGTAATTAATATTAATTTCATAACTTCCTACTTAACTTAAAATATATAGCTTGTTACTACAAATGCCTTTTATGCTGGGATTCTGATTATAATACCTGCTAAACTTGCTAATCTAGTTACTTCTTCTACAAGAATGAGTGTTTGGAAAAGTGTATTAAAGGTACATATCATAATAGAATTGATTGGATATGTTCACCATGTCCTAATGATTGTACGGAATGTACTGGTCCTGATCCTTTATCAAAATGCTAGGTATGTCGTTAAGGAATATTCAAACTTGGCGATGGATGTTACAAGCAGTGCCCTACAGGCTACTATGGCGATAAAGCAGATAGTCTTTGTAAAAGTAAGTAATTTCTCTTAAATTAATATTTAGAATGCAATTCTGCTTGTAATTCATGCTTTGGACCAACTTCTTTGCAATGCTATAATTGCAGTGAAGCATTTAAGACAAATGAGAAGGGTATCATCTATAAATCAGGCTATATACTCAGTAAAACAGAATGTAGAACACCAAAATGTATAGATGGAAAATATTATTAATGGGATAATTAACTTACTGATGGTATACATTTAGGTAAGTGTGAGACATGCAATTCTAATTGCAAGAAATGTATTGGCCCCTATGACACAGATTGTATTTAGTGCTATGCAGGAAATATTTTAGATCCAACTGAGTTTAAATGTGTCACTTGCGAAGAAATACCAGGATATTTTACTAATGAAGAAAATGAGTGTGAGGACATATGTGGTGATGGAATAGTGACAAGTAAATAATGCGACGATGGAAACACTAGAAGTGGTGATGGTTGCAGTCAGTAATGCTAAATTGAATTTGGTTATGCATGTATTTTTCCTAATCAAACCTGCAAGGAAATTGTTCCTCCACAAATGAGTGTAAAAACAATAACTCCATTGAATTTAATATACGTGGAATTTTCTGAACCTATTCTAATTACAAGCTTTGAAGCTCTCTCAGATTAGAATCTTGATGTTTAAATCTAAGGATAGTAGTTAAACTACATTTTCAATTGGAGAGTTGTTACTGACACTAAAAATTTATTAGTCCCCGATAGGCCAATATAAAGATTCCAGATTAAACTGTCAGATATGAAATAATCCTTAGAAGGCACTGAAACAATTAAAATACTATTAAAAAATTACACTTCAATTTAAGACTATGCAGGAAACCCTTTAATCTAGGACTCATTTGCATCAGTCAATCCTTACCCATATATCTACTTAAATCCAAATGAAGCATCAACTGCATCTAGTGGAGGTTAATCACTTAAGTACACATTTATTTCAGTTTTTAGTTTCAATCTAGCACTCAAAATAGTTATGAACTCATCAATGTAATTTCTGTGGGGATTAGTGCATGCACTTTAAGTTTTCAACTTTTTACTCTATATGAATATTAATTTTCCAGAAAATGTTGAACTTTTTTCTAATTATCTTAAAGTTGCATCAGGAGATATAGATGAGTTGAATAAGTTTATACCTAATATTGGAGATTATATTATAGATGAAGATAAAGTTAATGAGCCAGTTGATAATGAGAAACTGTAATAGAAGTTTTAAAATGATAATATTTCACCTTATTTCATTATTGCTTTTGGATAAAAATTGACTCTGTGGTGTATCGGATTATTGATTATATTACCATTCGCCTTACTTTTACATAAGCTTTGCAAAAATGTAAAAGTGTGGGACGGGATAATTGGATTTTTTTTCTTTAATGGACCTTTAAGAACATTCATTGAGATGTACATCGAGCTTATAATGTAAGTAGTAATTAACACGCAGTTCATTAAATACAGGAATATGAGCCAAATCATTACAACTTTAACTGCTTTTGCCTTTGGAGCTATTTCTTTGCTTTTGCCATTCTTGACAATGACTAAAATCTATATTAATCGTAAAATTGTAAATAAAAGATCTTGGTTAATGAGCTTGGGAATGTTAACAGATGATTTAAAAAGAAAAAGTATCGTTTAGCTCTATTACTATCCATTATTTATGTATCAAAGATTAATGATTGCAGGTATTATTGTTTATCTTTATGATAGTCCACTAAATCAATGTCTAGCAGTAGCAGCATGTAATTTGATAATGATGTTTTACCTCGTTACTGTAAAGCCATTTAAGAGCGAAAGTTAACAAGCTACTACTGTCATTGATGAGTTCGTTATAATGATTTGTGTTTTCGTTTTCATTGAATTAAATAGTACAGATTTGACTCAAAATGATAGAAAAAATTATGGATGGGTATTAATATTTTTGATATTGATTAGTGTTTGCAAAAATTTCGGAGTAGTTGTGTATTTTGGGGTTAAAAGCACAAGGGAAAAACTTAGAAAAATGTTTTAGCAAGAGGATAACTAAAAAGATTCAATACATTCCACAAATTCATCTGAGAATGAAAAAGATAGTCTAAAGATCAGATACGATACTTTTGATGCTCTAAATGATATAATGAATGAAGATTCCCATAAATAATGGTCATAACAAACAACAACTAGAATAAATTCTAAAAGTAAAATGACTCATAATAACTATAGAAGGGATTCAATTTCATTAAGTTAAATTGGATATAAGTCTTAGCGTGATTTATTTTCACCAAAAATAGACACATAATTTTAAGAGGATTTAAAATCATAAGTAAAAATTGCTAGTACTTTCAGTAAGAGAGCTTAGAAAGTAAAATTCTTTTAATAATCTGAGTAAATTTGATTATTTTTTATATTTTCTTAAAAATTTGCAAATATCATCTAAAGGGGTTTTGGGGTTTTGGGGTTTTGGGG
>CCKQ01018203.1:0-12750 GCA_000751175.1 Stylonychia lemnae
CCCCAAAACCCCAAAACCCCAATATACAAAAATTATTAAATACATATGAATTGAACTATTAAAGATGATAAATTAATTTTGCTTCTAATTGTAAGTTTAAAATTTAATTTAAAAGATAAATCTAATAATTATTTTTAAAAAAGAGTATGTTCGAAGGCATTCTTGAAAGAGTTCTTTAGAGAGCCTTGGGTGATTATCTCGAAGGTTTAGATAAGAAAAATCTTTCATTAGGAGTAAATAATCTAAATTTAGTTTTAACAATATAGGTATGGAGTGGAAACATCAACCTAGAGAATGTTCATTTCAAGAAAACAATATTTTAAAAACTGAAATTGCCGCTGACTTTAAAACTTGGAAGAATTGGAAAACTATAGATAATTGTACCTTGGAGAAGACTTAACTCTTCTCCTGTAGAAGTTTTTATCAATTAGGTCAACATCATTATCTGTAATATTGCAAGTTACCGACTTATTTTAGGTCCTCAAAGTAAAGAAGAATGGGAGCTAATTGAAACTTTTCATACAGACTTTGATCTCAGAGACTAGATGATAAGATAATTTGCTACTCAAATATACACCTAAATCATAGTAAAAAAGTTAGATCTTATCAATTTAGAAAACTTAAGAAGCAGAGTAACAAGAGCAAGGATTTTTCAAATCATTGGTTACCAAAATTCTTGATAATGTTTAGTTGACAATCTAGAATATTCATGTCAGACTTGAAAGTAATGAAAACATCAGGAAAAAGTTTTCGATGGGCTTGACATTGAAAGAAATAAATGTACACACAACTAATTCTGAATGGGATAAAGAGTATTTTGACAGAACAAGAGAGTAAAATCTTGAAAAGCCGGTCTTTAAAGTACTTAACATTATAAAATGTGGGATTTATTGGAGGACATAAGAAGATAGATTCTTGACTTTTGATTATGACTAAGAGGATGACAGACTAATTGAAATGAGAGATATGTTTCATTAGGATGAGGACTATATTTAACAATATAAAGATGACTACCTACTCTAGCCTATTTCATTGAACATGAGATTACAGCAGAATGTTTCTAGCTTAACTCTTGAAAAAGAAGCTGAATATAAGATCTCATTAGAAGTAGACGAATTCAGCATATATTTATAAAAAACTTAGTATGATAATGTGATCATGCTTATGGAGCTTTTCAATGATTATTAAAGGTTTCAAGACTTATAGTAAATTTATTTCAATAATAATTTATCATTTAGTTAGCAAACAAGAAAGTACAAATTTCTCAGACCATAGGATTCATCCCCATTAAGTAAACCTAAATTGTGGTTGTAGTTCGCAATTAATTGCATTCTCAGAGAAATAAGACAAACAAGAAAAAAAATTAACCAATTTTAGATTGATTTTGAGATGAAATGTGATATGCAAGCGAATTTCTAAATTATCTTTAAGAAATATCTAATCCTTGAAGTTAAAAATCAAGATTTGACTGAACAGAAGCAGATAAGCAATAGGCAATAATTTTGGGAAGAAAATTACTAATTCTCAGCAATTTATCAACATATAATACAATCTGTGGAATTTGAAGAATTAAAGACATGGACTGATGAAATTGCCTAGTCATTAGCAAATGAACAGAAAGAAAAAGAACGATTAGAACAATAGAGGAATCAGGAGGGAGGTATTTTAAGATATTTTACTTATTTTGGCTCAACTTGGTTGGGAGGAGCAAGCTCAGAACCAGAGCAAGCTTAAAATTAAATAGAAGAGGAAAAGATTAGCAATGTCAGAAAGAAATCAAGGGATGATTCTTTTAAATCAGATAGTGATGATGAATTTTATGATGCATACGATGAGTTACCATAAGACTAAGATTAGAGAGACTAATAGCCATCTCAAACTATAGAAGAAGAATTTAGGTTATTCAGATAATCGATTCTTGTATCCTTTAAGCCTTAATTACACAGAGATAATAGCAGTCCCAAGAAAAAGATAAGTGAATAAGCGGTATTAGACCTTCTAAAGCTTAACATGCTTTCTACAGACGAGCAGAGAGAAAATTATAGAGATGATATGCTAAATTAACTTGTTCCTAACATTCAAGCTAACTTTATTCTTAAGTCTTTCTCAGTGTCATTGGTTAATAACTAAGATAAGAATGAAGGTATTGAACTTTACTCTCAAAATTTTACAATTGACTTTAAGAAATTTGACATTAACAATCCATAAAATGTCTTCACCTTTGAATTAGTAGCCAGAAATGAATCGTTTGGAATTAACCAAATTACAAAGATTGAGAATTAAATCTACAAATCTTACATAGTTTCGAAGATCATCAAATAAAATGATATATAGCTTAACTCTTAATTTAATAAATCTCCTGCAATGATTTCACACAATGATTCTGATCGCTATTAATCGACTATAAGGCTAATTAAGGGCAATTTAAATTAGAATATTGGGTAGAAGTATATAGTTGATGATAATGTTGATTTTGATTTATCTGTGAAATTTCAGCCAATCTAAATCATTTACAAGGTGGTAGCAATTTCTAAATTAACTAAATTCCTGAAAGTAGAAGCATAAAAGGAAGAAGAGATAAAATAATAGGCCTATGAAAAGTTAGAAGCTATTAAATAGTCAGTTTCAATATCAGACGTAATTAAAAATAGAAAAAAGAATCGAATAAAAATTGAAGTAGCTTCACCTATTTTAATAATACCTTTCAAGAAAAATAATGATATTAACTCGGAGTGCTGGATCTTTAACATGGGTGATTTTTCATTTCAAAATTATGATAGGTAGAGTTCTGATAAGATGGATAGAAATTATGATCACTACAAAATACAAATATCTTAAATAATGATGAGGTATATCAAGTCTTACAAATAATGGGTAGAAAGCTACAACCCCAAGAGCCTGTCAGTGATAAGAGAGTTTAAGCTTTAGTTAATTTTAAGTCTGAGAAAAAACTCAGCTATCAAGTCAGCAAATATTCCTGAGATCATTATGGATGGAAAGATGTCAAAACTTAAACTATTCTTTAACCCACATATTTACAACTAATTCTTGAATATAAGTAGATTATTGAGCATGGAGAGTACCTCATAAAACAACGGTGAATAATAGCATTTGGTAAATGAGAAGTTTTAGGTTCTAGAAATGGCTACTTAGACTGGCCAAATCAAGAAAAAAGGTAATACTATAAAATTTTGGTATTCCTATTTTGGAGTACTTTCAGGGGCGTATTTATATTTCTATGAAAAGCAAAGTGATCTTTATCCAGAAGACTATTTTTACATCAAAGGAGGCCAACTGTAGAAAGACATCGATAAATAAATTGAGTACTCAATTTAAATTGAAAACTAATTTGGAGACTAATGCTTGATTGCTTTTAATAGCTAAAAGAGTCAAAATGAATGGGAAAAAGCAATTAAAGAGAAGATATATGAATTATCATAATAGTAGAGTCAACCAGAAGAAAATATTAAAAGATAGAATACAAAGCTAGAAGATGAACTCGACGATATTGACCCAGAACAATAATAGATGAGATTCGAATTTAGAATACCATAAATAGAGATTGAGTTATTAGCTGAGCCTGATGATCTGTAAGGCTAGTAACTTGATTCGGAAAACGATCATTCTGAAAATTAATCAGAGAGTACAATGAAATAGTTTGATATTGGACTATTTACTCCTTGTAAGAAATTAAGAAAATCTAGTCTAGATTTTGAAAATTTCTAGAATTAAAGACAAGACTCGGAGTAAGCCTCACCATTTGATAATGAATTTTAATTCATGCAACGCAAGAGCTTGATAGATGAAGAAGTAAGAGATAAAAAATGGTCTTCAATAATAAAGCTTGAGAATATAAACTTTAAGATGGTAAGAAGGTCTTACGACTCAGACATGAGTGTAGTGTTATAGTAATTGAATATAAGTAACTGTGACAACAAGAGATTTCCAGATATGATGGACTCGAAATATCAATTGAATTAAAAAGCATTGATAGAAATTAATATAAAGAGGTAAGAGAAAGAGTCACCTAGATATGAAGATGCTGACATGTATGTTGATCTATTATTTGGATAGTTAGAAGTTAATTGGCACCCTAAATCAATCAATCGAATCATAAGATTCTTTAGGTACATGAAATTACCGGAGATTGTGATTTAAGAAGAGTAAGAAAAATTACAGCATAAGTAAATCTACTATGGAGACTCTAAAAATGATAACGGTATATCCCCTGGGTTAAGAATGAATTCAGACTTAAAATTTATGCAAAATTGCTAGAACATTCCCAACATTTTAATGAAAGTCAAGGCTAAACTAGATTTACTCAAAATTGTCTTAATTCATCCGATTAACCAAACTTATCCAATCGCCACGATTAGTTTAGGAAAATTTGATATCAATTATCACATGTGCTATGATCATGACATTTACAAGGGCAAATTTGATGAATTTAAAATATATGACCACACTAATTTCCCTTTGACCCTTGACCCAAGAAAGAATTATCTGTAAAAAGAATACCCAAATCATGAAATCCTAGGAATTAGAGTTGACTCAAACTAAGGTCCTATGCTATCTTTTGATTTCTTGATGTATCATGATCCTGAACATAAGACTTGTCCTTTGCAGGATGACATGTTTGATAAGAAGATTAAACTCTCACTAAACGCAATCAGGATAAACTACATGTAGGAGCCTATGTTTAGAATCAATGATTACTTTTTCGCACAGTTTTTGGGAGCACTATCTGACTCAAATCCATATCAATAGCTTATTGATTAAATACAGAACTAAGCTAATATCACTACTCTTTTGAAGTAAGATTATCAAAAGGACACTATGGTTACCCTTTAAGAAATATAGCTAATTCATCACGACAGAAGATTGTCAAGTATAGAAAAAATGCCTCCTTAAAGACTCTTTTCCTTTGTTAATATAGATGATGAGATTAATTAGAGAGCCGCATCACCAATCCCGTAGCTATCTAAACATCTTTTGAATCCTCCAAATAGATGGTAAAATTTTGATTTAAAGCAGTATAAAAGATGTACTGGACTTGATATTACAATTGATTGACCTTTGATTGTACTCAAAGATAGACCTTATCTTTAAAAAAATATTGAAATAGATTTGGGAAAGACTAATATAACAAGTAAAACTGAGGCAGTTCTTGGCAGATGGAAATAATTTCCTTAGAAAGAAGTTTGGATTACTAAGTTTATCATAGATATGAAAGATATGGGTATCAGATTTGATAGCAATAAATTTGAAATTGCACCATCAAATGATATTAAGGTCATATTCGAAAAGCTTAACCACTCAGATTATCTGGTAGATTCCTATAATTCAAGCAACATGGATTTCCTTGAGTTAGACATCAGTTACAAAATAGATATAAACTTTTCTGCTTTAATTATGCATCTCAAACCTGATGTTTACACTTATCTTCTGAGATGTATGGATCTCAATATCAACTTTACAGATAATCTTGCAAAATTTTTCTAGCTTGCCATATGGAATGATGGATCAGACACTTAGAAATATATCATTTAGGAACAGGAGATAGTATAAAAGCTGAAGAATAAGGAGGTCTATAAAATGAAGGTTTATATGAGCTATCCTTCTCTTGCATTATAGTTACATAATATGGATGGCTCGTTTATGTCTGAGCTTATTCTTTGGAATACAAAGATAGATTTCTTGCGATATGTAGATTACAGAAAATCAATAATAGTTCAATCTCATTCAATCTTCATTCTTCATAATGAGCAGACTATGCAATTTGGAACCAAAATGAAGCAAGTAGTAGTGGCACCAGTGTCTTCTAAAAATTTCATCTGCACTAACTAAGATTTTTATAACTTTCAATTCAGCACAAATCTTTCAAAACTGTCTCCTCAAAAAAGACAAAAAGCCTAATAGAAAATGAGTAGGAAGAACTTTGTAGTCAACCTTCATTTTGAATCTGACGGGGAAAAACTGATCTAGACAAAGATCGAGAAGCTTAAAATATTCATAAAACCTCATATTTTCCTAATGATGTTTGAGATGTTTGTCTATAGCATGCCTCAATATCAAGACAGCTCCTAAGATAAGCCTAATTTCTATGACTCAGATTGGGGCAATGCTCCAAGAATGGAGGTTTGCTGCTAGATTGTGCAAAGTCTATTGTGTTTCGAAAATGAGGAGAAGTACCTTAGAACAATTGCCTGCTAAGGAAACACTAGTTTTACATATATAAGGGAGAAACTGAATTAGATTAAGTAAAGATTAGTTGAAAAACCTCAAATGCTTGATGATAATGGCAATCTTGACTCTGCAAGATCTCTAGACTCCTCCAGGAAATCCATATCATCATAATTTGTTCTTGATGCAAGTGCTACCACTAAAATAATGCAAGTATCAATATCAGATTTATGCCCATTCTTCTGCACTGGATCTGACCTTGATGGTAAAAACTTCAAATAAGTAAAAAAACGTGAGATGATGTCACCATTCACTCTGTTTTATAATAGAAGCGATATCATTGAGCTTTCAAAGTAGAATGATAGATTGTTTGTGAATAGCCCAGATAGATATATTTTCAAGTTCTATTCTAAAGTCGAAGCAAATTTGGAAAGAACTTTGCTTAAAATATCTTTCAATGATCTTCAAATATTGAAAGGAATTGTTGATCATCTTGGCTTTATGCTGAACCAAGAATATATGAGGCTACTTGCTGAAAGTAAGCTAAATGGTTAAGAAATCAATCTGGGTGATTATATGCCAGAGGAGCTAGACTATATTAGGGCATACCATGATCCTGGATATGATGATGAAGAAGAGGAAGACAGAGAGCAGTCTATGAAGTAAAAGGGCAAGGATATGTTTAAGAATTTCGGAATGCATGATATTGAAGAAAGATCTGAACATTCTAATCACTAGTCTTCTGTTTAGAACAGTAGTTATCTCTCTGAAGATAGTGAAGATTATGAAGATGATGACGAAAGAATAAGAAGACTTGCTAAGATCCAACGACAAAAAGATGCAATCATTAGATAGAAAAAGCAAATAAGTTAGAAGCCAGAAAATTTCACTGAATCTGTAAAAAGAGCTTCAATTGTATTTTCGCTGTTGCAGAGAACCTTTACCTAACGACAGAGTGACCTTAAGAATATTTAGATCAATGAAAGCAAAGATGAGGAGTTCAAGACTCCATATATCCCATAGTAAAAGGTCTCGAAATTCTAGGATATAATTCATGAGGAAGATGATGAGTTTAATGATGTTGATGAGGGATAAGTAAGAGTCAATACTGAGCAGTTATATTGGAAACATTAGTCTCCAAATGCTTCAAAATCACTGATGACATCTGAAATTGATTTAGACACTTCACTTTAAAATGCTATATAATTCCTGCAAGCCATAAAAGAGGAACGAGGGGTCGATCAATTCTAGGTTGTCAGTTATGGATTAAAGATCTTGATTATTAATGACAGTTTGCAGAATTTCTTCCCAGTCCTTGGAATTAGCATATCAGAGTTCCACTATTCCTCTGATCAGAATGAGACTCAAAAAGCAGGCATAACATAGTTCAGCTCTGCAATAAATTACTATAATGCAGAGGCTGGTGAATGGGAGCCATTTATTGAAACTTTTAAAGTCCACTTGACAATCATGGAGGAGTCAAAGAATAAAAAGAAGCAGATGCTGTAGTGTGAACTTCCATCGGCATTAAGCATTAACATCACAGAGAAGCTAGTCAAAAACCTTTCAAATACTTATAAAACCTGGCTTTCAGGTTCTGAAGAGGAATCTGATATACCTATTAGACCCCCACCCTCTAAGAGAGTAAGTTCTAATGAAATGATCCATAGTGACCGAGGAGGCACTATGAAATTTAGGCCTAGCATGCTCCTTACTAAATATGCTATTGAAGATATTGATGAAGAGGATGAATTTGAATCATATCAAAAAGAAGAGGACGTCGTAACACCATACTCAATTTGCAATTAAACGAATTAAAAGCTTCTGGTTAAGAGGCTCAACATAATCAATGACAGGGATTTTGAGGATAAAAAAATGAAAAAGTCAACAACAAAAAGTTTTTCTAGTCTTTAGGTCAAAGGAGGGGCAGGATCTCAGCACAGCAAACTAAACAGAGTATATGTAATTAATCCGAGTGAATCGATTGATTATGCTGTGGACTATGAACTTCAAGTCAAACAGCAGATGAATATCTACTCATCTCACTAGTTTTCTGGGTAACAAGGAGAATTTATTAAGATACTGTTTGAAGATGCTGGCACTACGAATGGAGGAATCAGCGGTGGAACTGGAATGAGCATTCCACTGAGTAGTGTAAACCTCAACTAGGTCGGCTGCAAAAAGCATTATGTTAAAGATGACGAAAGAAATAAATTTAGCGAATTTTATGTGTATGGAGTTACTCAAGTAAATATGAAAAAGGTACTTACAATAAGAACTCAATATCTCTTTGTGAACTAGACATTCTTTAACTATGAGATACACATCAGATTCTCAAACTCTTCAATTACTAAAACTTTAACCCCTGGAGATAAACTACCTATCCCAGATACATTGAACTAATGTAAATTCCAAATTAGAATAGCTTCACAACAGAGTCATTACGATCAGGAATAGGAACTCGATAATGAATTTATGACACCTAATTTAAGCAGAAGACTTTCAAAAAGAAAGTCAGTAAATCCTGATGAATCAGCACTTCTGGACGAGGTTATAAATTAAAGAGGTGATTTACAAAATTATCAGATAGTAAGTAGAAATTGGTCGGACTTATTGCCAATATATGCTCTAAAGGATAAGTTGCCAGTAGATAAGACAACATTCTTGAAACATGGAAAGACTTACACTATAATAAAAAAGGAGTAATCAGAGTTTGCTGACGCTTTTGATATCACATTTAGACCACCTCTACTGCTTAAGAATTGTCTGCCAGTTCCAATTTACATTACTTTTGAAGATTCAAACGGTGAATATGACTCAATGGATCTACTTAAAGAGGAGGAGAAACATGTATTCGTTTTTAATTTGTAGTAGCCAGTAATGCTCAAAGTGCTAATTGATGGATTTAAGGAGTAAATGATAGTATTGGATTGTTCATCGTCCAAAGATCTTGAGATAAAAGTATAAGTATATGATCATCAAGGTAGAACTCTTGATTTATACATTGCAACAAATACAAAAGTTGCAGGGAAAAAAGCTATTTTCTACGTCAAGAATTGTGTTATCAATAATACCTAACAAGATTTGACATTTTATTACTCACAGCCAAATGAGAGATAGTTGAAGCAAAAGAATTACAAAGAGATGATTGCTGGTACACAAGACGATAAAGTATATGGCCTAACAAAGAAGTTTCACTTGCTTTCAGATGTAAATTTATTGTCAATTTATCAATATTTAGAGACAAGAAATTTATGCGTCAATAGATGGCTCAAATGAGGTATCAAATCCGATTAACATTCATAATCCAGGATGTAATGATAAGTTTTTGCTCTCAAAGGATGCTTCCTTGTTCGAATTTGCCTATTCTACAGAAATTTTTTTAGCCAGTAATTTTTTTAATACTTACTATCATTAAATAGCTAAGGATGACTATATATACACAAAGATAACCACGATTACTCCCTTGTATGTATTTGTCAATCATACAAAAAGTGTCTTAGTTGCAGCATAGAATGACTCAAAAGATATTCCATTTGTCATCCCATAAAAAGAAAGAGTTCCATTCCATTGGGCTAATAAAACAAAGGATCAGTATGTTAGTGTCAAGATAGTAAGTGATGCCTTTAAATAGCCTAATGAAGCTGAATATGACTGGTCTTGCGCCTTTGACATCTCAGAACTGGGAACATTATCAGTGCAAAATAGAGAAGTTTAGAGAGATAAGAACTACTCAAAGGAGTATTAAAAGTTTAAGACACAAAGAAGAAAAATCAAATTCCTCAAGATTGACAGACGACTTCATAACAATACTATTTTCATAATAGTGGAGGAAGAAGATGCCTAATAGCCAACTTATAAGATTGAAAATTTCTCTAAAGTATTCGCCCTTAGATATCATTAAGTTGAATAATAAGAATATGCAGATTTACTTAACATTCAAGAGAGCGTACCTTTCTCATGGACGAACTACCTTGGAATCCATCAACTCGAAGTCGACCTTTTTCATGGAGATTTGACAACAGATTAATCTTATTATGTATAAGGTGCATAGCTAAGATTTGCTTTGGATTAGTTGAACTTTAAATAAAATTTCAAGATACCCATTGGATATTAGGATGTTATCAATTTGTATGTGTGCACCTTCACAAACGGTTATACTAAGGTTATAAGATTCTCTGATATTGATAATACTCATATCACAGCTACTAATCAAGAAGATGTTGGTGAAGTTGAAGATGAAAATCTATCACAAATGTCTATTTATGAGATCAATGTAAGTTTAAAGTATCATAATCCAATTTAGTTGAGACAATTGAATCTTTCTATGATTGGTGAAAACAGAGAGCTATTGATAATGTCTTTTTAGAGAATATAAGCCAAGGTAGTTGATACTGAGAAAGACACAAAGAGTGAATTTGAAATTGGATATATCTAGATAGACAACTAGAGTCAAAATGATCCAATTTACCCAGTTATGCTTAAACCCAAATATATCAAGCCAGACAGTGTTGAGGAAGATGATCAAGGTAGTAACAGCAGCAAGAGCAGAGATATGACTAGGAATTATCAAGTAGGAGTGTTTTAACTCTCTTTGGATTACAGAAAAAATATCCCACATGTTGCATACTTCGAATTAGTTGACTATCTACTTTAGACATTAGAAGTCAAAATTGAGTTTTCACATATGCTTCTACTATCTAAATTTGCATAAAAGATAGGAGGTATGGTGGATAAAAATCTGACTTGGATGCATCAAATCTTTGAATAGGATTCAGGAGATAACTTTTTTGAATAGGAGCCAGATTTCTTTAAAACGAAGGAAACTGTGAGAGAAGGTGGAAATTTGATGCTTGATAAGACAAAGACTAAGAAATCTAGTTTAGGATTGGGAAAATACTAGTCTATGACATATAAAGAGTAAAATTAACTCCTTAATGAGCCTGAAGAAATTAAGTTAAACTTCACCCCATCGTCATAAAAAAGAGATAAATTCCACAGAGGATTTTCTCAAGATCAATCTAGTGCCACAAGACATCTTAAGAAAAGAACTGTAGCTAGTAGTTTAGCGTTAAATCGTGTTTAGTCAGTTCAAGACAAATCTAATTTTGGAGTGCAAGATGGAATCACTGGCTCATTATCAAAGACAAAAACTTCTTAATAAAATATTCTAAGAAAGCTACACTCGTAAGACTTTCAAATGCTTCATCAGCAAACCAAAGTTTAAAGATAAAATTGGAAATCAGAGTAATTCAAACAGCAATCGAATAGAATTTATATCAAAGAGTATAGAGCTGGGCCAGTTGAGCTTGAAGTAAGTCTGATGAACACAGAGTCTTTTGAACTTGAAGAGTCAGATATATTTAAGACTATCAGTTCATTAGGTCTTGTTATCAGTAGTATTGATGAGGCTCCTATAAAATTAAATGCTCTTGTACTTGGAAATGTCTTTGGAGATTATGATGATGTAGTCACCTAACTAAGAAAGCACCATTCTGAGAGATTTAAATGGAATATCTTAAAATTTATTGGAGCAAGTAACTTACTGGGAAATCCAAGTAATTTTGTGAATGCACTTGGAACTGGAGTTTAAGATTTCTTCTATTAGCCAAGATAGGGTTTTGTCAAAGGTCCAATTCAAGGAGGCATAGGAATCATTAAGGGAACAGGATCTTTAGTTAAAAATACTCTGATTGGTACAATAGGTTCTGCAAGTAAAATGGTATCATCTGTAAGCAAAGGATTGCTTGTGCTGAGCAACGATAAAGAGTATATTTAAAAGAGAGATGTAGATAATATCAAAAGAAAACCTTAAAATGTTTCCCAAGGTCTATCACTTGGTTTGAAATCTGCCTATAACTCAATAAAATCAGGCATAACAGGCGTTTATAAATAACCCATTGAAGAAACAAAGAAAGGGGGCTTTGCAGGATTTTTGAAAGGGACAGCCAAGGGTATTACAGGCCTTGTTGTTAAACCTATTAGTGGTACTTTGGATCTATTTTCCTTAACATCTGAAGGAATTAAAAACACCTCCAAGAAAGTTGAAGAGTTAGTTTAGGATAAAAGATTGAGACTACCTAGAGCGTTTTATGAGACTGAAAGAATAATTAGGGAATACGATGATTTCCATGCATTCTGGATTAATTAAGTACCAAGAATCAGAGCTGATATAAATGTAGAGTATTTCTTTGAAGCAATAATGATAGACAATAATGATACAAGTTGGTCTATTTTATTCTTGACTTTGAATAATCTAGCCATGATTGTGGCAGAATAGAAAACCAACTAAACCTAAAAATCCAGTTAGAAACGTAATCCTGTTTACATCAAGTGGTGTTATGACACAAAACAAATCCAATATGTAGAGGTAGTTGAGGACTCCCTTTTGACCATAGGATTTTAAGACAAAAATTTAAGCGTATAGATGAACGACTAATTAGTCGCAGAAAGAGTAAGAGAAAAAATTGAAAAGATTATAAAAATGAAATAATGATTAATTCTTGATTTCATAATTATTCCATCTATTTCATCATTAAGGGGTTTTGGGGTTTTGGGGTTTTGGGG
>CCKQ01018271.1:0-12541 GCA_000751175.1 Stylonychia lemnae
CCCCAAAACCCCAAAACCCCAAGATGTAAAATATATTCTAACTTGCAAGAAAATAAATATTTTTAATCAAAATCAATTAAATTCATCATAATATAGTCTAATTTTTATTTAAAATATTCCAATTCTTAATTAAGATCCATTCTTTCTAATTTCTGCTATAGTTTGATCAATTTAATCTCTAAAATAACTTATGGGTCTTTTCAAGCCTATACTCATATTTTAGAGAGTTCCTCGTTTATAACAAATGAAGCACTCACTTCATTTATCTTCAAATTTTAATGCATTTCGTTTTCATCTTCATCTGACTTTGTATTTAGATTCTTCTTAACTATTTGAATATCAATGTCTTTATCTGTATCATTGTTTTCTTAGCTATTTTCAAAATATTCAAGATAATCTTCTCCACTCTAATTTTGATGATTTAAGTTGAAAATCTTCTTTTATTTATTTTTCTCTTAAACCATCTGCTTTTCTTCATTTTAGATTTTATCCCCGATTAATATAGTCATCTAAACTTTCAAATTTTCAACAGATTTATATCCTAAGCCTTAATTCCTCTACATCAGAGTCTTATGAAGATCTTAATGCTCCTTTAAATCATTTTACTTGGCTATTTCATTTTTATTTTGCTTGTTTATTTTAGTCCTATTTTCAATCCTGTTTTTCCCGAATCTTTTACTTCTATTCCAATTTCTTTTTACCTTTAAAATATGTAAGTTGTTATCTTCTTCAATAGTCGACTTTATAAGATCATTAACTTTTGATATCTGATTTTAAAACTTATCAACTTATTCCTCCTCACTCATTAACTCTAATGAGAGAAGATCATTTTCTTCATTTTCAGAGATTGGATAGACTTTGTGACTACTAGGTCTTTAAGTATTTAGTTATCTTTAAGAATCCTCAAGATCTAAAAACATCTATCGACTTGAGAGATATTAATACTTAGTTTGCTCATTTTCGATCTCTTCAGATAATTTATGTCTTTAAGATTGCTCATCGTAAATTAAAGGGTTTTAACTCATATTGCTATTAGAAGGAGTATCTCTAATCATGTTTTAGCTTAAAGTGAAATTCTTATCTGTATATGTTTAGTTATTTTGGCTAGGCTTTCTTGTAATCTATGAACTAGTAATTCTCTCCAAGTTCAGCTAATGTAAGGAGTTGCTTTTGAAGTTAGACTCGCAAAAAGTTTCTGGTTAATAAGCGATTCTTTCATTTCTTCTCACTTTCTCAGTATCATACTCAATAAAGTCTATCATTTTCTTAATATTTTTCTATTATTAAATGCTTTTTGCAGTTTCTGGACCTTCAGCTGAATTATCTAGAAAGGTATGAAGTAACTTATCTTGTTCTTTTCTCATTTTTCTAATAATTGTTTAATGCTTAAGTGAATCTTCATCTATGTTCTTAATGCCAATGTTTTCAAGCAGCCTTTCTGTACTAAGATAGAGTTAGATTCTCTCAAGATTAGAATGATTAAGGACTAATTCACCTCTGTCATATAACTTTCTCAGCTCTTTTAATACTAAAATTATGAAATTAAGATTAACCTTATAATTTACTATTCATGTATTCTTCTCTAAGTATCTCATTTTCTTCTTTGATAAATGCCTTAGCCCTGTTTAGATTGAATTTTTAACGGTTACCACAAGCAAAAAAGTTCAAATATATCCATGGCATTTTCTTGATTACATTCTCTTTCAACTCCAGCAAGAAATAATATATCCAAATTATGAAAAAGCTCATATTTGAAATTAAGATTATTACAAAGAAAAACATTTTGCTGTCATCAGATAATCCAGAGACTATATCAAGTAAATTTATTTATTAAATTACATTAAAAAGATTGAGATTCTTTGCTATCAACTGTATTGATGATAAAAAATATGCCAATGTAGATTGTAATGTTAGATGCATACAATGACAAAAGCTCTAGGAGATTTAATTCCATTGTTTAATATGGCTTCAAAATAAGTTACTTCGTGATTCCGAAAATTAAAAGCAAAAGCACTACAAGAGCCTAGACAATTACCCCATAGCGAATAAAAAAGACAGAGATAAAAATCAAAATTGTTTTGCGATACATAATAACACTTTCCCAATAATAGAATTTCTTTTTGTAACCTCTATATAGAAAACCATACTTAGATCTAGTTTCCAATGAATCAAGTTTATGCCTTTCCTAAAATATCAGCTAAGATGCAAAAAATGGAATGCCTAAACCCCAAGCAAGTAGAGCTGGTAAGGCGACTCCAAATATCATATATCTATGAGTACCTTAATAGCATACAATCTCTAAATCATTTTTTAACCGAGATTCTCCATCAATGTTAATACAGTTAAATGCATCCAACATTTAAGTAACAATGTTAGAGTATACAAAGAAAAATAAAATAACAACTGATGATATAGCTCTAGTTCTTAAAAGTTACTCATCTCTTTTTCTACATGATATAATTGCCCAAGAGCCATAGCAGATGATAAATAGGATTATTGGCAACAAAGCCATAAAGAATAACTTAACATAAATAATCCTTTCAAATCCATAAATAAAGGTAGTCTTCTTTCCATATTCATCTTTTTTAATATTTTCAGGATCAGTTCCACTCAAAAAGCAATCAATAGAAATAATTTATTGAGCTGTCTATGAGACTGGCTTAAATGAACTGTAAAATTAAGTGATAGCATCAGGCCATTAGAAGTTAAACGAAGAGGATATCAAAAGCAACTGTAGGTGATTTAGTAAAATCTTAGTGAAAATTGACAAAATATTCTTTTTTTAAGTTGCTCCTTTTAGAGTAGATCTAATCAAAAATACCATGCCTATTCCTACTCCAATTGAAGTTCCTAACAGCCTTAAAATGTTTATATAATATTCTGGACATAACTAGCATTCAAAATCTCCTGTTCTACTATATCCATCCCAGCAATCTGCACATAATATTCCTTGATAGCCTTCATAACATGAACCTTTTGGATCATTTTCTTCACTTGTAAGACCCCTAAATATTGTTAATTTAAAATTTGTACAAGCAAGATTCAGGTCTTAAACACATGATAAAGACATCTGTCTAATTACTTTTTCTCCAATAATTTGGCTATGGGCCAATATTTGATCCACCTAAGCACACAGCTTTATCTGTTGGGCATTCTTAACATTAGCCTGGAGAAGTTTACTTAATCAAATTGTAGGATGTCTTATTTTAACATAAGTTACACCTAATTTTAGGTAAATAAAAAATAATTACTATCCAGAGTCACTGAATTACTCACCAATCTCACATTCTCTTAACTATAATTCAAGGTTAAAATTAATATCAGTTTGATTTTTATCCTTTAAATCTTCTAAATATTTTTAATTTGAGGGCTTAGTCTTATCTATCCCATCAGATGAAAAAGATATTCTAAATGAATAACCAGGGGTTGCAATGAAAATAATATCTGAAACTTTGAAAGTTCCATTTTATGACACAAACTATGATTATCCTTACACTACAGGAGCATATTATAAAGCTTATTAATTTCCTTCAGTAAATTAAGTGTCAACTCTAACTGTTAATTTACTAGAATCATCAATTTTTACTATTTGATTATATTTATCAACAAGAGCAAGATAGAAGGTTGGGATTGTTTAGCCACTTCTTACTGATGATAGTTCATTTTAAGTCTTAATTTCCTAAAGAATTCTATTTCTTTCATCTTATTTCTCACCTCTTGCTGTCTGTAATTAAGATTCAGTTATTTAGGCTATTTTCTAAGCAAATGCACCGATATCATTACCATAAATTCCAGCTAAATTATCTTTGAATGTTACCTTTTGTAAAAAATTAGGTTCGACATCTTCCCAGTAAATAGCGCCACCTGAGATCAATGCTTTATTTCTTGAAAAATTAGTTTTATTAATATTAAGCGTGCATGATTCCGAGGCTGATAAATCACATTAATAATAAATTGCACCACCATTTGTAGGACTCTAATTACCAATAAATTAAGAATCAGTAATTTCCATTAGCTAAGTATTTAATAATGAAATTGCACCACCTGAAGACCTACTAGCAGTACAGCCTTCAAATAACGAATTCCTAATCATGTATAGGTAACCTTATCTACTATTGCTAGTTTAAACAAAGCTTATACATCCTCCTTATAATGCTTTCAAATTTTAAAATGTCGAGTCTTATAAATGAAATCCATAGCAATCAAGACATACTATCGCTCCACCATTTTCTGCAGTTTCATTATTTTTAGAATTATCTAGAAATATATGTTAATTTTGATTGAAATTACTTGTTATCTTAATACTATATAATGAAACCTAAATAGTCTCAAAGTACAAAGAATTCTTTGAGTAAATGCTTTGAAATTAAGCGTTAGTTATAGAAATATTCTTTGAGTTTCTAACAAATAAATCATCTCCACGAAGCCTAGCATAATTGTCTTTAAAATTTGAGTTTTAATCTATCTATATTAAATTAATCCCAGTCCCATAAATTGCTCCACCATAAGCATTTGCAAAATTTTCAATGAATTAGACATTAGATAGGTATATAAAAGACTCTATAATAATTTTTTAGAAAACTTAATTTTACCTCCTGAAACATATATTGCTCCTCCGTTGCTTGAAGATCCATATTTGAATTGAGAATTTGATATCTTAAGCTAAACACTTAGAATACAGTTTATAAATGCACCAGTAGTTTAGTCTTCTTTCAATAAAGCGAAATGATAGTCCTTAGTTGAAATATTTTTTTTCAAAGATACCTGGAATTCCTAAAAGTTGCATCCTTAAATGACCACATCAGAAAATCCAAGAAATATATTTTTTGAAGAAGAAGTTGCATAATTATTCAGGAAACTACTGGTTATTATCTTAATCTTTGCATATTGAATTGAGAATGTGTTAGATTTGGCAGTATTATTAATAAATTAGCATGATTGTAGTACAAGTTAGTTTGTACCCAAAGCTTAAATGACTGAATTTGAATTCTCTGCAGTGTTCAGATAAAACTTAGAATTTGTAATTTCAAATAGAGAATTAGTTCTTGCTAAGATGCACCCAGCAGATTCAATTACGTAATTGTTTGACATTTAGAGATATGATCCATAAAGAGAGGCAATGTTATCTAAAGTTATAACGGCACCTTAATAAGCCATATTGAATTCAAAGATTGTGTCTGTTAAGTGCAATTGACATTAAGTGCAAGCAATTACCCCTCCACTTTTGGCACTATTGTATGTAAACTGAGAATTCTTATCTGAGAATGTAGATCTATCCAAGTAAAATACCCCTCCGATCTGCTTGAAGTTGCATTAGGTAAATTCATTGAATTGTGAGGTTATTTTTACCACTTATGAAATATAGAAGGTATTTTGTGCTTATATTTCAATACTAGAGCCCTCTGCCAAAGAATCCAAAATGTGTTGTCTCTCATAGTTAGGTTAACATCTGATATAGTTACTTAGAAGTTTGATTGATTTTATGGATATTGAAGAAGCGAACATTAAAGCACCTTAATTGCGAGCATAAACAAGCTGAAAATTATTTTCTTCAAGAATTATATATTAAGCATTTAAGATATTTAACACTCCTCCGTTTTATTCGTAAGCTGTATGATTGTTAAATCTACAATTTTTTATGATCAAATCTACATTTTCATTATCAAAAGCAACTAATCCTCCTGAATTCATTGCAAAAGTATGTTCAAATGAGGATGAAATGAGCTGAAATGATGTCTTACTAATAGAAGAAGATATTGCTAAAATTACATCGAAAGATCCACCTCTAAATTTACATCCACTTTTACTGATAAAAGAATTTTTCATGAGGAAGTTAGACTCGTCGGAAATTTGAGCTATCGCTCCAGAAAATGCAAAATTATAGTTATAAGTGTTGCTGTCAAATGTTAGATTTGAATTTTAAGCATATATAATTCCACCATTGATAGCCCCATTTTAGAGATAATGAGAGTTTTAATCAAAGAATTAAATGTTTTGCAAGTTAAAAATTGAACCTGTATCTCCAATGAAGTTATTCATCAAAGTGGAATTAGTTTAATTTAAAATACAGTTTGATCTATTTTAGCATTTTATTTTAAATAAAGATTAGTAAGTGTTGTTTATCTTTTCCTGATCTTCTAGATTACTTCTAAGGCCATTAATGAAATCTGATATCTTGTTAGTAGTGGAGAAAGAAATTAAGTTATTTGACAACTAGATCTTCATCTTTGTATTAAGTTCTGCATATAATATGATACTTCCATACAATTATTGATATTAAGAGGACACTTTTATTGATTATGTTAGGTTGTTGAAAACATCCAAAACTTGTTAAGTATCTAAATCAACAAACCTGCTATTCTTTATTTCTAGATAAGCCAAGCCACTTATATGAAAAAATCCTCCATCATTAAAAGTTCCTTTTCCAAAGTCTAGACCTGCAACAGCAGATTTAGTGAAGTTACACAAATCAAAATACATTCTACAATACTCACAATTGATAGCTATTAGGCCTCCTCCAAAATATGAACCCGTATTCGAAAAACTTACATTTTTAAATATAAATTCTGAAGAATCATCATACAAAATACCCTATGAGAAAAATATAAATCCTCCTGAGTCTTAGGAATAGCTATTTCTAATTATTGAATTGTAAATTTCAATTCTTCCTCCAATTTCATCAACATATATGAATCCACCAAATTCTGAGATTGAATAATCTGTCCTTGTATAATTCAGTTTGATTGAACAATTAGAACAGAAAAAAGAGCCTGCCTAAATTGCCGCATTATCTATATTATGAAATTAAGATTAAATTTATATTTTAGTGAATCCTACATTAGAAAGTTGAGTTAAAATCATCGAAATATGTATTCTAAAGCAAACTGAACACTCCTCCAGCTGCATTGTTTCCTGTTGATCCAGCAAAAACGAAATTCTTGAAAGTGTTATTTTTCGAATAAATCCTAATTTCTTTTTAACTGCTCGATATTAAGAAAAATCCCGGAGTCTTCAGAGATTGAGTTTGCATATAAGTTCCGATATCATACACAGTGCTAAATGTGTAATTCACACCAATGAACGTATTATTATTAAGATTCAATGTAATTTCTTTCTAAGAATATCCATAGATTATTTAACCCATCTGCTCGGTAGTTGCATCAAATACATAACAATTAGTAATATTAATCTCTATGGATTAATTCCCAACAAAATGAAATATACCACCATATCCATAACTTGAACCAGAAATGTCTTAAAAACTAACATTGAAGATATTAGCATAAAGTTTGTAGGCTGTAATATGAAAAACACCGCCTCCTCCGTAATTGGTGCCATTTTAATAATTCTCTAAACCACTTATCATTTCTGCTATATTGCTATGAACTAGATTAATTTCGAAAGTGTTATTGCCTCCTTCTAAATTAAGCAATCCTCCTTTTGTCCATCCAATAATATTTGATATTACATAATTCTAAAAGTTTAGGATTATTCTTTCATGCGATGAATCTTCGTATTCAAGGTAAGCTAAACCACCAAAATATCCAAAGCTAAAGTCATATTTGGGATTTCTAACCGAATATTAATAACAATTCTTGCAATAGTAGCAGCCCCCATATATTGAAGCTGTGAACTTGTAAGAGGTTTCTAAATCATATATTGAGGAATTCTTAGAAATTAAACTTATTGTAGCACCTTTATATGCAAGAATACATTAATAGATACTATTTTAGTAAGAGATATAGGTAGCTTCTGCTTGAGTTTCAATATAAAATAAGGAACCTTGATTATAAAGATTATTGCTTTTTACACCAGCCATTAATGCATTTGCTTTTCCTGTTATATCTTCACCTTCAGATAGTGACTTATATAATTCAAATGAATAGTTTTGAAAGCAAACTGCCTATGATACATTAACTAGGAGATAGAAATCTTAGATTTGTTAAATGTAGACTGCGTGCCCAAGATATTTCGCCCCTGTCTGAATAATTTGAGAGATACTTATAATTATTTTATCAACTATTTTTCTTTTCAATATTGTGTCATATTAACCATAAATTAAGCCCCCTTTAATTGAAATTAGGTAAATATTAAAATTACCATTTCCATAAGAATAAGAAAAGTAAGTAGTTAAGTTATGAATAAAGAACGATGAATTTCCAAGTCCATAACTTTCAATAGATATAAATCCACCATGTGAGTTCGAGGTTATGTTAAGGAGCTTAGAATCTTAAATATGTTAAATGATTATTTCTTACCTTTGATAATAAAATTAGTTTAAAATTGCAATGAACTCAATGATGACTACTATAACTTGAAAACTGCACCTCTTGCTCCATTTAAATATGAAATTGATATATTTTGTGCAAGTATCATATCTTGAATAGGATTTGATTTTCCAAAAAAATTAATATCAAATAAAGTGTTGTATCCTGAAAGTTATAAAAAAATTTATTGATTACCTGACTCTTGAACTTAGTTAATAACTGAAAAATTAGAGTTTTTAAAAGTGAAATTCTAAGTATAAATCTAGAAATAAGGCTTGTTTTCACATTAATAACAACTAATGTTATATATTTAGAGACTTTCTAGCAAAATCAACTCTGATGGCATGAAAGATCCAGGATATCTAATTTGATTAATTAAAAAATAGCTTACGACTTAAAGTGCATAAATACACTTTTGTAAGATTAGTCGGATGAGAAAATAGAATTACTTAAAATAGTATTAGTGATGATTACTTATCAAATTTTTGTATTCCCATATCCTTCTCCACTTAGAAGTGGTAATTATCCACCTTGGTAATTATAAGTGCTTGCATAGTTGGGATAAAGTAATTATGGTAATGGATTAAGTAAGCCTAGATGATTGTCTATTTTGCTTTAATCTAGAATGAAAGATCCATAGAAATTTTTAAGCATCAAAATTTGAGCTCTTATTACTCCATCGTTTGCAGATTCAATCCAGTTACCTTCAAAAGAAATATTTTTTAATCTTAGTTGAGAACAGTGGTTCAATTAAATTAAGGCCATCATAAACATGTAGGTGCTACTAGTTCCTTATTATAGTGAACTTTCATATTGGCCAAATTAATCATTTTCAACGTATAGTAGATTTGAAACACTTAAGTCAGATAATTTGTTTGCAACTTCAGCAGATGATTCTCCGTTTGATTTGAATATGTTATTTTCTAATGATAAAATTTTAATCCCTGTAATGTCTACCAGTCCTTAATTTGCACTACCATAGTTAGACTCAAAAACATTATTATTCAGTTAAAACTTGTTCATATCAACTTGAAATGTTTAATTATCAAATGTCTAAACCTGGACTAAATTTTATGTCTAAATGTCAAAGTTTATCTCTTGATTTCTTAAAGTGTCTTTAATATCATAAGTTACATAAGGATTATTAGAAGAATTTCTTTGTAAATATATATCATTCTTGTCTATTAGTTACGTATCATCCATTCCATTTATTGTCAAAGTAGTCAGACATTCCATCTTAAAAACACTCCCTCCATATTAAGGGCATCCAAAATTTTATTTAAAACTATTATTGCTAACCTAGATGCCATTACATTAGAAATTTTGAAGAACTGTAGATTCGTAAATATTGCTATTGACATAAGCTCTTATAAAGAGACCTACATTCTAAAAATACCCTGCATTACTTAAAAATGTATTATTAGATATAACCTATGGCTAATTACTAGACTCTACTGCAAATTGTAAGTAAACAATTCCTTTTACAGCAGAATTTCTTTTGAACAATGAATCTGTAAGTTGAAAAGAATATTTATGATCAACAATTGATATAATACTCTAAATTTAAGGATGATCTCCAGCCTGAATTGCAACATTTTGATAATAGCTATCAAAACCACTCATAGTTTAGTATTCTTTTGAGACATTACAGTTTAAAAATGGTGTTAAAGTATTGCTAACTTATATTTTGTTCAAAATAACATCACCCTTAAAGTTTTTCAGATTAATTATTACTCCTTTAAATCTCATATAATTGTCATTGTTCTTTACAAATACGCTAAACTTCTATTTTGTTTTATTGAAGTTAAAATTATCAAAAGTTGTATTGAATATTAGAATTTAAAAGCAATCATTAGAACAGGAATATCCTATAACTCCTTATTTTAGAAGTAATCTTTTAGAAGCTTCATATTACAACTAGTTAGATCTGAAGATATACTTGAAAGGAGCTGCTGTCGAATAATCTTATTTATCGAGAATTGATGGCTTTGATTTCGTCCTGAAGTTTCTAATGATTGCCCCGCATGATGAGAAGTATTCAAATTTTGAGTCTATAATCTGAATTTTACTAGTCACGTCATTAGTCTCAATAAATGAGTTGAAGTTGAAGAAATAATTTCTGAATTTCACACCCTAAAATAATTTGAGCAATAAAAAAAATCTTACCTATAATTTGAAAATTTATGGATTCTATAGTGTTGATTTATAGGATAAATCAAACTTAAAAATTGAAATGCTATCAGCATATAAACAATAATCTGACCTATAAATGGAAATAAAATTAAATCATTTACTTTGAGATCCAAAAATCATTATTTAAATTGTCTATACATTGAGTGGTTGTCAATGATGAGATTATGCCATTAATATTTTAGCAGCAATTAATCTTTTAACCAAGACAACCAGAGATATCTTTTCTGTAAGGGATTATTGAATCTAAACCATCAAACTCAATGTTTTATATAGTAAGGCCTCCACCAATATTCATTTGAAATCTTTCAGCTCTTTTATTATAAACAATCATTGTTCCTTCTACTGATTAATCAGGCTTGATTAATAAAGTTAAGCCTTGTGAATCTTTATCAATATACCTGCTAATGTAAAAGTCTCTAGCACTCCTTAATAGATAATGAGAATTTCCATATTCAACACTATTTTACAAAAGGATCGTAATTGAAGCAAAATAAAATGAAGCTGCTATCTCATAAGCCCTCTCTATTGCATCTTCTAAGTCACCAAAAGGCTTTGAAATACTTCCATCTCTCAACTAAATATTTTCAGTAATATCCTTATTAGTAACATACAGAGTAGCTTCTGTGAAGTTTGACTACTTAAGTTTGCAGTAACCATAACTTACTAATAAGGAAATTTTCTCTAAATAATAACCCTTTTTACAGGAACTACAATAAATTTAGTTTTAACATTCCTCGCATGTGCTGTTGCAAACTTCACAAATTGAGGTCTTAATCATTGCTCTATAGGAATATTCAGCTAAACCATAATAACCGATAGGACATTTTGACACACACTATTATGAATCTTTCATTAAATATCCATTTATACACGAATTACAAGTTATTACACTAGTATTAGTTGAATCAATATCGCAACTAGCACAATCGGGATACATATTAGTACCTTATCCAGAATTACAACCTAAATTTCTAGTTTTAAATAAATATTATACTTAGACATTGATAAGCATTCTCATTCTTCCATTATGCTATGGGCTGAAGTACAGTTTGATATTTCTGAGGACATAAGGTACAATCTTAAGATCCAGAGCATTCAAGGCATTAATCATCGTAGCATCTTACACATTTACCTGATACCAATCCGAATCCATCATGACAGCTTGAGCATTGATCAGTTAATTAGCCGTAAGCAACGAATGATGGTGATTAATAGCATGATTCACAAATGCCAGTAATATCTTATTTAAAATCTTCATAGCAAAGTGAGCATTCGTTAGGATTATCATCGGAGCATTTTTAACAAACTTTTGAGTTAGAGCATTCCTTACATTGTCTGAATGTGCTGGAATAAATCTCAGATGAAACTAATAAATTTGAAATAGGGACTGATGGGTTTTGAGTAACTTGTGGACAGGATTCACATCCATACTTTAGATTGCATGAACTACAATGCAATCCACAATCTAAAAGAGCATAAATAGAGGAATAATTTTTACCAGAGCATTCTGATGTTATCGGATTATTTACATATCTGTGGTGCACTTAGTTACAATCAAGCACACAAAAAGTAAAGTATTCAGGATAAATATCTCCAGCATGTGTTTTGTTTTTAAGGAGATAGTAGCCATCCATACATCAATTACATTAAACGAACGGATACCCTCCCAAATACACAGAAATACAATTTTAGCATCCATATATTATCTATTCGCACTCTATGAATTAATTAAGGTAAAATATTAGTAATACTGTAGCAATTTCCGTATTGAGAGTCATAAAACTCATCGCTATGGCCTGAAAAATTAGAGTTAGTAATTGGTACATTGATCTTATGCCTATGTTTAAACTGCTAATAGCAGAGCCAAAAATATAATGGCTATATTAACTTTCGAAAATTTTGGCATTTTTATAAGTTTATTTAAAAATTAGTTCAATTAAATTATCTTTTGCGATTTCTATTTTTGAAAAAATATATTTTTTTGCATTTATCATAATTGCTTGATTAATTTTAATGAAATTATTTTATTTTCTACCGAAAATATTAACATCCTATTAACAAGGGGTTTTGGGGTTTTGGGG